>CM059259.1:38677037-38704537 GCA_030347555.1 Lablab purpureus | reverse complement strand
TTGCCATCAATTTTTCCCAAAACCGCTCCGGTGCCAAAATTTTAGTCACAGCACACAAGCCGGCATGTGCCGTGGTGCACCACAAAAATGACGCACCGAGTCAACTCCACCAAGATGGTTTGGTTTTGCCCCATAACCTTCCCCCATGCCTTAGGGAACCATTTCGAGTTGATTGCCATCAATTTTTCCCAAAACTGCTCCGGTGCAAAATTTGAGTCACGGCACACAAGCCGGCATGTGTCGTGGTGCAGCACAAAAATAATCCTCCGAGTCAACTCCACCAAGATACTTTGGTTTTGCCCCAAAACTTTCTCCCATGCCTTAGGAAACCATTTGGAGTTGATTGCCATCAATGTTTCCCAAAACCGCTCTGGTGCAAAATTTGAGTCACCACACACAAGCCGTTATGTGTCGTATTGCACCACCAAGATGCTTTGGTTTTGCCCCAAAACTTTCCCCCATGCCTTAGGAAACCATTTGGAGTTTATTGCCATCAATGTTTCCCAAAACCGCTCCAATGCAAAATTTGAGTAACGGCACACAAGCCGTTATGTGCCGTGGTGCACCACCAAGATGCTTTGGTTTTGCCCCAAAACTTTCCCCCATGCCTTGGGAAACCATTTGGAGTTGATTTGCATCAATGTTTCCCAAAACCGCTCCGGTGCAAAATTTGACTCACGGCACACACAAGCCGCCATGTGCCGTGGTGCACCACCAAGATGCTTTGGTTTTGCTCCAAAACTTTGGCCCATGCCTTAGGGAAGCATTTGGAGTTGATTGCCATCAATGTTTCAAGAAATCGCTTCGGTGCAAAATTTGACTCACGGCACACAAGCCATCATCATCATGCACCAAAAATGATTGGTGCAAGTGTGGGTAGGAGACCAAATCGTTGCAGCCTCTTTTTAATATAAACTATATAAATTTTTAACCTTGGGGCGTAACAAATTGGTGGAAAGGATATGAAATTGGAGGAGAATTCATTGGGGAGGGACGAATCAAAGCGACAAGGGCTGAATCTCAGTGGATCGTGGAAGCAAGGCCACTCTGCCACTTACAATACCCCGTCGCATATTTAAGTCGTCTGCAAATGATTCTACCAGTCGCTCGATGGGAATTGCGCTTCAAGGAGTCTTGCAAGGCTTTTCACCCTACGAGGTTCACCAACGGCACGTGCCTCTGGGGGGCCAAAACCCCCTACTGTTGGTCGGAAAACGAACGACAGGCACACGCATCACTTCTAGCCTGGATTCTGATTTAGAGGCATTCAGTCATAATCCAACGCACGGTAGCTTCACGCCACTGGCTTTTCAACCAAGCGCGATGACCAATTGTGCGAATCAACGGTTCCTCTCGTACTAGGTTGAATTACTATTGCGACATTGTCATCAGTAGGGTAAAACTAACCTGTCTCACGACGGTCTAAACCCAGCTCACGTTCCCTATTGGTGGGTGAACAATCCAACACTTGGTGAATTCTGCTTCACAATGATAGGAAGAGCTGACATCGAAGGATCAAAAGGCAACGTCGCTATGAACGCTTGGCTGCCACAAGCCAGTTATCCCTATGGTAACTTTTCTGACACCTCTAGCTTCAAATTCCGAAGGACTAAAGGATCGATAGGCCACACACCATCATCTTCATCATCAAAGGTGGTTGGAGACATCAAATCCACTTGAAACTAAGTCTTCAAGTCCAACAAACTCCCCCTATTTGATGATGACAACCACTTGATGCATTCATTGTCTTTGAAGAATGTAGGAGTCCTGCACAAAACACACAAATATAGAAGAAAAAATAGCAGAAGCAGAGCACCAGCAGTATTCTCTTTTTCTCCCTTTCACAGATTCAGATTCTCCCCCTTTCACCTGCTCTTCATGTTGTGCCTTCAATGCATCCAATACTTTCTCCCCCTTTGGAGTCATCAAATAGCACAATAAAAATACCATAGCATATGCAGTAAAATAAAATTGTTCAAGATACATGGGAATTTGACCCAAATAAAACCAGCAACAGCACATAACTAACAACACGCAAACAAACAGAAATCAAAGCAAACAGCAGCAGCTTGTAGATTGAGCTTTAATCAGCAGCAGCAACATGATTATCCATCATTAACAGCAGCAACACAGCAACATTAGCAACAAACAGCAGTGGCAGCATCTCAGTAATGTTAAATAAAGGAGACAGTGTAAAAACCAAGACGGGGGGGGGGGGGAATTGGATTTTTAATAAACTTTTTCCCTTTAAAATAAATTTCCAGATTTTTGAATTACTTTCAAAAACTAGGATGCGTATTTTCCATAACCTTTGATTAAAGCATATTGAATTGCAATTGTTAAAATGATCCACAATAAAAAGAGATAGGGAAAGAGAAAGAACACAGAGATTTATACTGGTTCGGATTAAGCCAATCCTACGTCCAGTTCCCAACCACCACAAATGCGTGATGATCACCCCACTATCTTTAATTGAAATTACAAACACCAATTCATGCAATAACAAATAAAGATAAAGGAAACACGTCCTTAGACACACTAAGGATGAAACACCTCCCCAGACACACTGAGGATGAAAGCCACCTCTCTTAACACACAAGAGATGAACACACCTCCCTTAGAACAGATCCAAGGGATGAATTTTCCCGTTTAGAAAAACAGTAAAATGAATACACCTGATAATAGTGCTGGATAGAAAGCTTAACCACAAAGATCACCACTTCCAAAGATTTGATCAAACTTGAGAGAGCAAGAAAGCGGTTTTGAAAAACTAAGGCGCAAGAACACTTTGAATATTCGTGTTTTATCAGATGTCTTGAACCTAAGACATTCTCTTTCATTTTATAATTCGAAAATGCTCCAATGTTTCCATTCTTAGGTTGATTTAGCATTGAATTCGTAAAAACGACTCATTTAATCGATTATATAAAAAGCTTAATCGATTATATCATATTTGAAAAAGGTGATAGCCTAATGGCTTTAAACATATTATCTAAAATAATAGAAGGCCAATCAATACTAACATTATTAAGAAAGCCATACATCAAGAGAATGTCTTCCTTAGTAAGTTGGGCATGATTGGTGCCTCTAGCAACAAGAATCCATACAATAACATAATGTAACATGCGCTCATTTAACTTAACATTACCAACTTTGTACAAGTTTTCCACTTGTAGATTTGGATCCTTGCAGAATTTCTGGAACTCCACCAGCTTGTTGAAGTCCTCAAAGCCATAAGTGATGTTTATGCCTCCTTGGGTGGATAAACCAGCAACATTATTCCACACCTCTTCATCAAGGTGAATTCGAACTCCTTTCTCCTTGGTACTGGGACTAGCTGCCCTTGAAGTCAGATTCATGTAGAAAACTCTGACTAAGTCTGGATAAAATGCTCCTTCCATTTCAACAAACTTTTGCAGTCCACTTGCAACTAAACAATCCTGGAAAGTAAAACCATGAGTTATGAAAAAGTGGCAAGATAAATATTTTGGGGTTAGAATCTTCCTGTCTTTCCATTTATTCACGAAGCCAATCTGCATATCCTCATCAGAAATCCATCCAACAAGAGTGGGTGGTCTCCTTTCTTGCTGTTGGGATGTCATGGGCTCCTTGCCTCTCCTCCTTGAGGGCATCTTTCTTCTCCTTTGATCAGCCATGTGGATGGGGAATGGACAAAAGAAAATAAACAAACGAAAATGGCACAGAAACAGAATAACACAGAACCACAAATTCGCACAAAAGAGGGATTAACAGCAGAAAAGCCAGCAAGAGTGAGAGAGAGTGAAAGTAGCACTTTAATTCTCAATCTAGCTATTTATAGGCAAAGAATCTTATCATAATTCATTGATTTAATGTAAATAGAGCCGTTAGAATTCGAATATAGCCGTTTGAACAGAAAAAACACGTGAAATTCATCCCAATGTTCAAAAAGACAGTGTTCAGAAAAACACAGAACGTCGCATTTAATCGATTATGTGAAGAACGTAATCGATTATTTGCCTTCAAAATTTTCCAGAAAACGAAAACCCAGAAATTTAATCGATTATGTGCATTCCTTAATCGATTAAATTGCTCCCCAGCGATTTAATCGATTATGTTATGAACTTAATCGATTATGTTTTAAAACATCTTTAAAAATAGCGCTTTTAATCGATTACCACACGAAAACTAGTCGATTAAATACGGAATTTTTCGTAAAACACATGATTAGCATCAAAACCAACAATAAACATCAATTAATCAACAGATTTATCATCAACAATTCCTAGATCTCTTCTAAGCTCATAAAATCTATCTCTAGGCAAAGGTTTGGTAAAGATATCAGCTAATTGATGTTTTGTATCTATATATTCTATAATGCAATCACCTTTAGCTATATGATCTCTAATGAAATGATGTCTAATTTCTATATGCTTTGTCTTAGAATGCATGATAGGGTTCCTAGTCAAATTAATGGCACTAGTGTTATCACACTTAAGAGGGATATGATCTAAAAAGATATCAAAATCTTCTAATTGTTGCTTCATCCACAGTATTTGAGCACAACAACTGCCTGCTGCTATATACTCAGCCTCTGTGGTTGAAAGAGCAACACTAGCCTGTTTCTTAGAATGCCATGAAACTAAAGAACATCCTAAAAGATGACATGTACCACTAGTACTCTTCCTATCAATTCTACAACCACCATAATCTGAGTCAGAAAAACCTATGATACTAGGTGAGGCTCCTGAAGGGTACCATAAACCAAAGGATTTTGTTCCTCTAAGGTACTTAAGGATTCTCTTACGGCCTTTAGGTGTGACTCTCTAGGGTTGGATTGAAACCTAGCACAAACACACACACTCTGCATAATATCAGGTCTACTCGCAGTAAGATAAAGCAATGATCCGATCATACCTCGATACCTTGTTTGATCTAGATAACAAGATGTAGCCATGGGAGTTGCAGCTTCCTTGGAACTTTCCATCTCAAATTTCTTTAAGATTTCGTTGCAATACTTTGTTTACATATAAATATTCCTTTCTTCAATTGTTTGATTTGCAAACCAAGAAAGAAATTTAATTCTCCCATCATAGACATTTCAAACTCTCCCTGAATATTACTAGCAAACTCTTGGAAAAGATCATCATTAGTTAATCCAAATATGATATCATCAACATAAACTTGAACAATAAGAATATGTTTCTTTGATTTCTTAATAAAAAGGGTAGAATCAACTTTACCTCTTCTAAAATTATTTTCTAGCAAGAAATTACTTAACCTTTCATACCAAGATCTTGGGGCTTGTTTGAGTCCATGCAAGGCTTTCTTCAACTTGTAGACATGATTAGGATTTTTGAAATCTTCAAAGCCTGGAGGTTGTTCTACATAGACTTCTTCCTTGATGTATCCGTTTAGGAAAGCACTTTTCACATCCATTTGAAACAATTTGAATCCCATAATGGAGGCATATGCTAGCAACAAACGGATAGCTTCAAGTCTTGCTACTGGAGCATAGGTTTCATCATAGTCTATGCCTTCTTCTTGTCTATAGCCTTTTGCAACCAGCCTTGCTTTGTTCTTGGTGATATTTCCATCTTCATCAAGCTTATTCCTAAAAACCCATCTGGTGCCTATAACCTGCATTTTGTTAGTTAGTTTTAGGAATTAAATCCCATACCTGATTTCTTTGAAACTGATTTAGCTCTTCTTGCATTGTTATACACCAATGTTCATCCGTCAAAGCTTCTTCTACATTCTTTGGTTCAATCTGTGAAACAAAAGCAACATTCATATAGAAATTATTCATGTTCCTCCTTGTTCTTACACCTTTTGAGATATCTCCAATGACATTGTCCAAAGATATGTTCCCAGGTGGTCTCCATTATTTTGGTAGACTTTCATCATGAGGAGGATTCTCATCCAATTTGATTTCTTCAACAGCTTCTTCTAAAGGAGTTTCTTCTTGATATTCTCCTTCATCATCTACAAAGAATCTTTTTGACTCAAGAGGGGTTTCCTCAAGGTCTAGATATTCATCAAAGACATCATGTATAGATTCTTCAACATTTAAAGTGTAACGACCCAAGAAATCGCTACTTTTATCATACTTAGTATGCAAATGTAACTTGTATTAACGAATAATAAAACACATTATATTTAAAATTTGTATTTGTATTCAATACAAAAGGGAATATCTACTAGTACAAAATTCTATTATAAGAAATAAAAACATATATAAATATATGTGTATAATTACTACTTCATCTTTCACTATAATCCTGGGACTCTGAAGCATCTCGCTCACCTATTAAGATATCTGCTCCCGTGTAGCAAAACACGATCATCGCAGGCCAAACAATCGGCAATTGTAGGGTAAGCTAATCATTCAAAAATATAACAACACAAAATAATAACATCATGTAGTATTCATCATCATATCATTCTCATGCACATTCATCATAGAACATACTTAAATGCTTTAAAATTTAATGCATCTTTAATAATTGAAAAGTAACAACACAAATCATATTATCATGTAATACACATACTCACAACATTCTCATTAACACACATAAGTAGATTATGGGCACCAACCCCAGGCTCTACTCGGCCCCACACAAACATATCGGTAGATTATGGGCACCAACCCCAGTGCTCTACTCGGTGCCACACAAACATATTCCGTAGATTATGGGCACCAACCCCAGTGCTCTACTCGGCCCCACACACAAACATATCGGTAGATTATGGGCACCAACCCCAGGCTCTACTCGGCCCAACACAAACATATCGGTAGATTATGGGCACCAACCCCAGGCTCTACTCTGCCCAACACAAACATATCGGTAGATTATGGGCACCAACCCCAGGCTCTACTCGGCCCCACACACAAACATATCGGTAGATTATGGGCACCAACCCCAGGCTCTACTCGGCCCAACACAAACATATCGGTAGATTATGGACACCAACCCCAGGCTCTACTCGGCCCCACACACAAACATATCGGTAGATTATGGGCACCAACCCCAGGCTCTACTCGGCCTCACACACAAACATATCCGTAGATTATGGGCACCAACCCCAGGCTCTACTCTGCCCAACACAAACATATCGGTAGATTATGGGCACCAACCCCAGGCTCTACTCGGCCCCACACACAAACATATCGGTAGATTATGGGCACCAACCCCAGGCTCTACTCGGCCCCACACACAAAAACATCATAGGTCATACATAACCAATCAATTTTTCTCAATTTTATTTAGAGATAATAATCTAAATTTATAAACAAGAATAGGATCGAGACCAAAACCCTCCAGGAAAAGAAACTTTCTTTTCTACCCTCAAACAAATTTTCCATTCCACCGATTATCAACAAACATCAACTTAAACATCATAAACAATATAAAAACAAGATTTTTCACACATTACACTCAATACAACAATAATATACAAAGCATACTAATTATATATATATATAACATTAATTTTCTTAATATCAATTTATATATTTTTGAACATTAACTTCCCTAACCTGGATTTTCTTTGTTCCTCGATCGATGAAAACAAACCGCAAATCCCAAACCTTAGCTTCTCTTTATCTCAAAATTCCGCTCTCAAACCGATCGGTAGAACTCCTCCTTATACTCGTTAGCCTTCTATTGCTTATTGTGGATCTAGAAACCGTTAGGGTTTTCAGTATTTAAACCTTAGAGAAAATGTAGAGAGAATGGAGAGAGAATAGAGAGAATGGAGGTATGTGAAAACAAACTACCCAACCAGTCTTTTGTTTTTATATATTGTATTATTTTTATAATCTAATATTTTTATAATCGAACATCTTTATAATATAATATTTTTATAATATAATATTTTTATAACTCGAATATCTTTATAACTCGAATATTTTTATCAATCTAATATCCTTATAACAAAATATTTTTATAATATAATATTTTTATAATCTGAATATCTTTATAATTTAAAATATTGGGGTGTTACAATCTTCCCACCATTAAAAATTTTCGTCCTCGAAAATTGACTTACCAACAAACATAAATGGATATGATTCTCTCATTTGGTTCTCTAGTTCCTAAGTAATTTACCCATCTGGTCATTCTACACCACCTAACCCATGTCATTCATTTTGTCTCAGAGTTGCTTCATCTGAAAATTAATCACTTTTACGGCTTGATTTTTGTAGATAGGTCTTCTCTAATTTGTACATCGTCTTACTCCAAACTATGGACTGGATCATGCACTTATTTCCTTAATGTTATGTAGATTTTCCAAATGAGGGGACAAAGCCAACTCATAAGCCACTGCACCAATCTTCCAGAGAATTTGATATGGCTCAATGAATTTCATAGTCAATTTCCTAGATTTTATAGTTTGACCAACTCTTATAGTAAACTTTACTCTTAGGAAAACATATTCTCCCATATTAAACTCCAAAAGCATTTGTCTTCGATTTTTTTTTTTTATATGATTTCTTCCTACTCATAGCAGTCACCATTTTCTCCCGAATCTCTTAATTCTTCTTTGTAGTCAGTTGTAACAACTCGAGTCTTACTAACACTTGTTCACCATTATGGTACCAAGATAGAGGTGTCTTGTATTTCTATCCATATAATGCTTTATATGGTTCTATCCCAATGTTGGCATGATAGTTGTTGTTATAAGTGAACTCCACTAAAGGAAGGATTTCATCTCAGCTCCCTAGATGATCCATTTCACAAAATCTCAACAAATTTTCTAGTGATTATAATTTTCTCTCGAATTGTCTCGTCTATCTAAGGATGGTAGGTCGAGCTCAATCTTAACTTGGTATTTAGCACCTCTTGTAGTGTCTACTAAAATCTAAAGATGAACCTAGGGTCTCTATCCGAAATGATACTAGACAACACTCCATGCAATCATACTATCTCTTTAATGTACAACGAGGCCAACATAGCCATGGAAATTCCTTAAGTTAACTAGCTAAAAGTGAGCACTCTTCATCAATTTATCTGCAATCACCCAAATCGAATTATGCCCTATGATTGCCATGACAGATGGATAACAAAACCCATAGCAATGTTATCCCAATTTCACTCGAGAATCTCCATCCGTTGTAATATCTCACACGGTTTCTAATGCTCCACTTTAGCTTTCTCGCTCTGCTAAACGAGCAACAACATATTGAGCAACATCATTCTTCATGACCAACCTCTAGAAGAACTTCTTTAGACCCTAGTATATCTTAGTCACCTCAGGATGTATACTGAGATGATTCTTGTACCCTTCATCCAATACCATTTTCTTTAGTGTTAGATAAACTAGAATGCAAACTTTGTCTCGAGACCTCAACACTCCATCCATTCTTAATTTGAAATCCTTCGCCTGATCTATTCCAATGTGATCAAAACAACTTTTTAACTCGAGATCTATCCTATGTTGTTCTCCAATCTATTTCATGAATTTGTTCGTCACAATGTGTATGTTGCAACTAGTGTGAGCAGGAATCATATCCAACCCAAGGCTCAGATTTTTAGTTTTTATTTTGAGTTGCTCTAATAATTTCTGCTCCTTTATCGTCATGGTCAGTACTTGTACTACCCTTCTACTCAAGGGATCAACAACTACATTTTACTTTACCTACATGGTAGTTCAACTAAAAGTCAAAATCTTTTAGGAACTCCATCCATCTTCTCTGTCTCATATTTAGTTTCTTCTGATCAAACAAATACTTCAAGCTCTTGTGGTCACTGAACACATCAAACTATACACCATTCATAATAATGTCTCCAGGTCTTCAAGGCAAAGATAATTGCAACTAGTCCTAAATCGTGGATAGGGTAATTCTTTTCATGTACCTTCAACTAATAAGATCCAAAAGTAAAAATTTTCTTCTCTTGCATCAATACACAACCTAATCCCAGATAGGAAGCATCATTCTAATCTCAAAAGGGTTTACTCAAATTAAGAATTACTAACACAGGGTTATGGTCAACCTTTGTTTTAGCTCTATGAAACTCTGCTTACCTATGTTGGTCCATACAAATGGTTGATCCTTTCAGGTCAACTGAGTTAATAGAGCCATGATCTTAGAAATTTTTTTTATAAACATGATGTGATAACCAACCAACCGCATAAGGTTCCTAATCTGTAACATTATCTCGGGGCGTTCCCACTACAACACTGTCTTAACTTTAGCAGGATCTACAAAATTTCTCTCAACTTGAAATTTACAAGTTCCAATAAATGAACTTCTAACAACCAGAATTTATACTTTGACAATTTATCATACAACCTTCTATTTCTCAAGATAACCAACATTGTTCTCAGGTATACCTCATGCTCCTCACACGAGCAAAAGTAGTTCAGAATCTCATCTATAAACACCACTACAAACTAATTTAGGTATGACCTAGAAATCTTGTTCATGTACTCCATGAACACTACAAGGCATAACTATATACTAATAGTGACCATACTTCATCCTGATTTAATTATGAGTGTGCACCCTCATTACTTAATCCAGATTCCTTCCTTCCTTAATATGTTTATATCTATTAAAAACAACAATCTCATTCCAATGAAATTGACATTTGGCAAACATCCAATCAATTTCTCTATCTACAACAAACTAGCATGGCAAACCAATCCCCTTAGGTCAATCCTAGGAAGGAACCGCTCTGATACCATTATTGTAACGACTCAAGAAATCGCTACTTTTATCATACTTAGTATGCAAATGTAACTTGTATTAACGGATAATAAAACACATTATATTTAAAATTTGTATTTGTATTCAATACAAAAGGGAATATCTACTAGTACAAAATTCTATTATAAGAAATAAAAACATATATAAATATATGTGTATAATTACTACTTCATCTTTCACTATAATCCTCGGGACTCTAAGCATCTCGCTCACCTATTAAGATATCTCGCTCCCGTAGCAAAACACGATCATCGCAGCCAAACAATCGGCAATTGTAGGGTAAGCTAATCATTCAAAAATATAACAACACAAAATAATAACATCATGTAGTATTCATCATCATATCATTCTCATGCACATTCATCATAGAACATACTTAAATGCTTTGAAATTTAATGCATCTTTAATAATTGAAAAGTAACAACACAAATCATATTATCATGTAATACACATACTCACAACATTCTCATTAACACACATAAGTAGATTATGGGCACCAACCCCAGTGCTCTACTCGGCCCCACACAAACATATCGGTAGATTATGGGCACCAACCCCAGTGCTCTACTCTGCCCCACACACAAACATATCGGTAGATTATGGGCACCAACCCCAGTGCTCTACTCGGCCCCACACACAAACATATCGGTAGATTATGGGCACCAACCCCAGGCTCTACTCGGCCCAACACAAACATATCGGTAGATTATGGGCACCAACCCCGTGCTCTACTCGTCCCACACACAAACATATCGGTAGATTATGGGCACCAACCCCAGGCTCTACTCTGCCCAACACAAACATATAGGTAGATTATGGACACCAACCCCAGGCTCTACTCGGCCCCACACACAAACATATCGGTAGATTATGGGCACCAACCCCAGGCTCTACTCGGCCTCACACACAAACATATCCGTAGATTATGGGCACCAACCCCAGGCTCTACTCGGCCCAACACAAACATATCGATAGATTATGGGCACCAACCCCAGTGCTCTACTCGGCCCCACACACAAACATATCGGTAGATTATGGGCACCAACCCCAGTGCTCTACTCGACCTCACACACAAACATATCGGTAGATTATGGGCACCAACCCCGTGACTCTACTCTACCCCACACACAAAAACATCATAGGTCATACATAACCAATCAATTTTTCTCAATTTTATTTAGAGATAATAATCTAAATTTATAAACAAGAATAGGATCGAGACCAAAACCCTCCAGGAAAAGAAACTTTCTTTTTCTACCCTCAAACAAATTTTCCATTCCACCGATTATCAACAAACATCAACTTAAACATCATAAACAATATAAAAACAAGATTTTTCACACATTACACTCAATACAACAATAATATACAAAGCATACTAATTATATATATATATAACATTAATTTTCTTAATATCAATTTATATATTTTTGAACATTAACTTCCCTAACCTGGATTTTTTTTGTTCCTCGATCAGATGAAAACAAACTGCAAATCCCAAACCTTAGCTTCTCTTTTATCTCAAAATTCCGTTCTCAAACCGATCGGTAGAACTCCTCCTTATACTCGTTAGCCTTCTATTGCTTATTGTGGATCTAGAAACCGTTAGGGTTTTCAGTATTTAAACCTTAGAGAAAATGTAGAGAGAATGGAGAGAGAATAGAGAGAATGGAGGTATGTGAAAACAAACTACCCAACCAGTCTTTTGTTTTTATATATTGTATTATCTTTATAATCTAATATTTTTATAACTCGAACATCTTTATAATATAATATTTTTATAATATAATATTTTTATAATCGAATATCTTTATAACTCGAATATTTTTATCAATCTAATATCCTTATAACAAAATATTTTTATAATATAATATTTTTATAACTCGAATATCTTTATAACTAAATATTTTTATCAATCTAATATCCTTATAACAAAATATCTTTATAATATAATATGTTTATATTCTGATATCTTTATAATTTAAAATATTGGGGTGTTACATAAAGTCCTTTTATTAAAAACTCTATATGCTTTACTATGCAAAGAATATCCTAAAAATGTAGCTTCATCGGATTTAGCATCAAATTTCCCAAGGCTATCTTTTCCATTATTCAAAACAAAACATTTGAATCCAAAAATTCTGAAATGAGAAATACTTGGTTTTCTTCCTTTGAAAAGCTCATAAGGTGTTAATTTCAAAATAGGTCTTATCAAAACTCTATTTAAAACATAACAAGCAGTGCTTACGACATCAGCCCAAAAATATTTAGGTAAATTAGTTTCATTCAACATAGTTCTTGCAAGTTCTTCCAAAGATCTATTTTTCCTTTCAACTACACCATTTTGTTGAGGTGTTCTTGGTGTTGAAAAATTATGAGAAATACCTTGTTCTTCACAAAAATTTTCAAAAGAAACATTTTGAAATTCACCGCCGTGATCACTTCTTAAAATCTTAATTTTCAAATCCTTTTCATTTTGAATAACCTTGGCAAATTTTCTAAATTCTTTGAAAGCATCACTTTTAGATGAAAGAAAAAGAGTCCAAGTATATCTAGAGTAATCATCAACAATCACAAGAGCATAATAATTGCCCCCAAAACTTTTTGTTCTAGAAGGGCCGAATAAATCCATGTGCAGTAATTCTAAAGGTGTAGAAGTGGAAACAACATTTTTTAGATTTAAAAGAATTTTTAGTTTGCTTCCCTTTTTGGCAAGCTGCACATATTTTGTTCTTTTCAAAAATCAGTTTTGGCAAACCAATTACTAACTCTTTAGATATGAGTTTACTTAGATGAGGCATATGAATGTGAGCAGCTCTTCTATGCCATAACCATGGATCCTCTTCTTTCGCAACTAAACAATATAAATTGCTAGATGTAGATGCACAATCAATATCAATCAAATAAATATTATTATGTCTCTTACCAATGAGGGCGATTTCATTTGAGTCCTTGTGATGAATTTTGCAAAGATCACTATCAAAAGATACCTTTAAACCTTATCACAAAGTTGACTAATGCTTAGCAAATTGTGCTTCAACCCATCAACAAGAAGAACATCATGAATCTTTAAGGATTGTCCAATCATTCCACTACCAATGATTTTTCCCTTGTTGTTGTCACCGTAGGTTACAAAACCTTGCTCTTTCTTTTTGAAGCTTTTGAATTTGCTTTTATCACCCGTCATGTGTCTTGAACAACCACTATCAAGGTACCACAGTGACTTTTTAGACTTGGGACCAACCTGCATCATAAACAAAAATATTTAGGTCCCCTAAAGTCACTTATTAGGGTCCTCATGGGTTAGCAACAGTTTTTCCTTTGGGAACCCATTTGTATTTCCCATTAGGAACACTAAAACGTTTAATATTGCATTTATTCACCGAATGACCTTTATGCATACAATAAAAACATGTAGGAACATTTGTTTTTCTTGAATTATATGCATTTTTATAAAACTTCTTTATAGGAACATTTGGTTTATTAAAGAAATTTTTATTTTCAAAAACCTTATTTGAATTTGATGATTCTCCTTTTACAAAAACAATTTTGGTAGGTTTATGATTATATTTGAAATTATAGCCAAGTCCTGCTTTTTCATATAAACCTTTTTGCACATTCAAAACATTATTCAAATTATTATTTCCCATTGTAATTTTCGAAATAGATGTTTCAAGATAAGAAACTTTGTTAGCAAGAACATTACAATTTTCACAAATAGGAATTTTTGTTTTGCATTTGCAAGGAATTTTCGCATTTTCCAAATCCTCTTTTAAAACCTTTTTCTCTTCTTCCAAATTAGAATTTTTCTTTTCAAGACTCTTGTAGTCATTTTTTAATTTATTATGAAAAGAAGTAAGTTTTTCAGATTTTTCACATAAATCTAGAAACTCTTCAAGCAATTCATCATAATTATCTGGAAGACCAAAATCACTTACCTTGCTACATGTGGATTCAGCATCATCATCCGCCATGAGACAAATATTTTCTTCTTCTTCCGATTCACTTGCACTTTCAGAAGAACTCACTTCATTATCTTCCCAAGCGATGTATACCTTCTTTTTCTTTTTGTCAAAAGGCTTTTTGTATTTCTTGACCTTTTCTTCATCCTTCTTGATGTTGGGGCAATCCGACTTCAAGTGTCCCCTTTTTCCACAACCATAGCATTTAAAATTATCAAGAGAATTTAAATTTTTAGTTTTCTTACCTTTCTTGAAATTCCCTTTGTTTTTGTTCTTGATGAAATTTTTTGTATTTCTTGACGAACATGCTGATGTCACTGCATTCAAGATTATCATCTGAATCACTACTCTCATCCTTGTAGGATTCCGCTTTAAGAGCAACACCTTTCCTCTTGATGTCTTCCTCTTCTCCTTTGAAACGTCCAAGCTCCATTTCGTGTTCTCTAAGCTTTCCGAAGAGAGTTGTCATATTCATGCTTGTGAGGTTCTTTGATTCCGTGATAGCCGTCACTTTGGGTTGCCATGTCCTGTCCAAAGATTTTAAAACTTTCACATTTAATTCCTCAGTGTCAAATTTCTTACCGAACGCCTTGTGGTGATTTACAATGTGAGTAAATCTCTTTTGAACGTCGTAGATGGTTTCCCCTTTGGTCATCCGGAACATCTCGTATTCTTGTATCAAGGTATTTTTCCTTGATCTCTTGACTTCCTCCGTTCCTTCATGTGTGACTTCTAAAGTGTCCCACATCTCCTTTGCTGTAGTGCAATCCAACAACCTGTAAAACTCATCAACAGTTAAGGCAGATGATATCATATTACATGCCCTTATATCGCATTGATACTCATTATATTCATCCTTGGTCCAACTTGCTCTCACTTTGGGTACCTGCACATCATTAACAATAGTCATAGGAATATATGGGCCATTTACGATTGCATCCAAAACGCCTTGATCATTAGACCTAAGAAAAATCTCCATCCTCTTTTTCCAAAAAGGATAGTTTTCACCTGTAAAGAGTGGTGGTCTATGAATAGATGCACCTTCAAAGAAAAGATTGATTTTTGCCTGCCATAAGGATCTTGTTTTTGAGTAATTTTCAAAAAACCAGCTCTGAGGCCAATTGTTAAATAAAGACGGCAGTGTAAAAACCAAGAGGGGGAGGTGAATTGGATTTTTAATAAACTTTTTCCCTTTAAAATAAATTTCCAGATTTTTGAATTACTTTCAAAAACTAGGATGCGGATTTTCCTTAACCTTTGATTAAAGCAGATTGAATTGCAATTGTTAAAATGATCCACAATAAAAAGAGATAGGGAAAGAGAAAGAACACAGAGATTTATACTGGTTCGGATTAAGCCAATCCTACGTCCAGTTCCCAACTACCACAAATGCGTGATGATCACCCCACTATCTTTAATTGAAATTACAAACACCAATTCATGCAATAATAAATAAAGATAAAGGAAACATGTCCTTAGACACACTAAGGATGAAACACCTCCCCAGACACACTGAGGATGAAAGCCACCTCTCTTGACACACAAGAGATGAACACACCTCCCTTAGAACAGATCCAAGGGATGAATTTTCCCGTTTAGAAAACAGTAAAATGAATACACCTGATAATAGTGCTGGATAGAAAGCTTAAGCACAAAGATCACCACTTCCAAAGACTTTATCAAACTTGAGAGAGCAAGAAAGCGGTTTTGAAAAACTAAGGCGCAAGAACACTTTGAATATTCGTGTTTTATCAGATATGTTGAACCTAAGACATTCTCTTTCATTTTATAATTCGAAAATGCTCCAAAGTTTCAATTCTTAGGTTGATTTAGCATTGAATTCGCAAAAACGACTCATTTAATCGATTATATGAAAAGCTTAATCGATTATATCATATTTGAAAACTGGAAAACTTATTTAGCCTGATATAATCGATTAGATTAAGGCCATAATCGATTATATTAACCCAGAATCAATATAATCGATTATCAAAAACACTTAATCGATTATTTAGTTCATTAAACAATTTTAATTCAAATTTTAAGTTAAATAATCGATTATTTACGTATCATAATTGATTAAAAGCATAGAAAAACGTTTTTGCGAGAAAACAACTTGCTCTCTTGTTTGGGAAGGTCTTGAATGGGATTTATGACTTACTCTTTTCAGCCAACACCCAAAACAGAACCTTCTACACTTGAAACTTCAGCTCTTGAGAAAATCTTCATCAATCTTCTCTCTTGAAAGCTTTAAACACTCTTTATGCTTTTCCTTTTCTACCAAGCAACCTTCCTTTGTGAGATGGCACAAGTCTTTAATGTTGATTGAATCACTTAAAATCTTCATCATCAAAACTTTAAGACTTCATTAAAACTCTAGAAGACTTCATTAACACTTGGTCTTGAAATATGCTAACAAGTAACAGCAGCAACAAACTAGTTATCATCCTCTCCATCATCATCACCAGCAGCAGTATTATATCCAACATGTATTTGTGCTAGTTAGGCATGCAAGTCTTCTATGCTTTGATCAATATGCCCAAAACGATTCATGCAGCATGAGTGATGGTATGCTTGATGAGATTGAATTGAATCAAACCTTTGCAACACAGTTTGCTCAAACAAGGATAGAGGAGTGCCACGGTCAACTGGAGGAACATAGGGAACAATATCTCCCATCATTGAACACCCTTCTGCATCAGCAGCAGTTTCAGCAGTGCTTGTTCCAACATTTCCACCAACTTGTCCAGCAGTCCATGTACCATTGCTTTTAGTAAAACCAAACTTGAAGAGAAAGCTATTGTCCAGCTGATGTGATCTCCCTATGTTGATTTTCTGTTCACCTCTTATATCCACACCAAAATAGTCAAGGAATTTGGAAATTATCAAAGCATATGGGAGGCGATAATCAGTCAACCTTTTGGATTTCATCATGTGATCCTTCATTATATGAATCCAGTTAATTTTGACAGATTTCATGAAGCAAAAAATCAGAAGAAGATCACCTTCATTTAATGTAGCATGGTTGCTTCCCCTTGGAGTGATCATCCACGTGATGATGAAGGTGAGAATCCTAGCTGTCCAGGTTAATCCTCCAACATGAAATCCCCTAACAGACCCTTGAGGATCCCACAAGCATTCCCTGTATGTTTGGACTTTGTTGAAGTTTTCTAAGGAGCCACACAATCCCCTGCTAACCACTATTCCATCAGTTTTGAAGCCACCCACTCTTCTCCAAACTGAATTATTTATAGTGATCTCCTTTCCTTTCACTTTAGAGGTAAGAACATACCCATCATGCTTAAGATTTGTATACAAGACCTTCACTAAGTTTGGGTATATGAACCCATTCAGCTCCAAAAGTTTCTGCAGGTCTTGATGTTGCACCATAGCTATTATGTCAGCCAACCTTCATCCTCCAGCCACTAAAAGCTTCGAACTTTTGGTGGGTTAACAGTCTTTTTACTGATGTGAGATTGAAACTTTTCAATCCTCTCTTCATCACCATCAAACCAGGCTTCAATAGAACCATGTCTATATGAAGGAGGTGCTGGAATTTCAGTTTCTTTGTGTTTATATGACCCAGCAGTTTTGGATTTCTTCCTTAGGTTGCTTGAAGAGGCCATTGCAGAAAAGGGAAAATGCAAAGAAACAGAGTATTGACAGTGCATATGCAGAGTTTTGCACACAAGCAGTTTGAAAGGCAATGTTATGCGCATATGAATTTAAACTAATTTGTGCATCAGCTTTTGGAATGAATTCAATGCATTGTGTAGTCAAACAAGTAATCAAATGGAATATATGGGGCAAAGATATGCAGCAGGTTTTGGCTTGACCAATGCATTCAGTTAGTTGAATGAAATTCAAATTTGGAGAGAGAAACCAGTTAAAAGCAAAGCAAAAGCACTACATGACAAAACAAGAGTCAAGATTCTTTAAGCAGCTTTATTTATCATGTAACAGATGCACAATTCTCAATTAATCAACTTAAATGCACCAATTGAATGTAAATGCAGTTAATCACCTAATTCGTTCTGGTTTTCAATTTTACATTGTTCCAAACAATTTTAGTCGGTTGATTTATGAGAAACAGCTGATTAAAACAGATATCCTGATACAAATTTAATACTAATTAATGAATTTAACTGACTAAATCGACAATCAACTGATTAAAACAGAGACAAAAATCACTGCATCTCCACTGCAGCCCCAAATTAAGCAAAATAAGCTGATTAAAAACACGAAACAACTAACTAAAAAATTGAATGTCATTGCAGATTTCATTTATATCATATAAAATGAAAATTTAACTGCAACTAATCAACAAACATGCAGAATTAAACACTCAAACACACAAAACAACATGTATAGCAACAAGAATGAATCACACACATGAATTATATCACATTTGAGATATCAAGAACACCCAATTCATTTCTTAATTGGAAAAATCTATCTTTAGGGAGTGGTTTGGTAAAAATATCAGCAAGTTGATTATGTGAGTCAACAAATTCAATTATGCAATCCCCTTTTTGAACATGATCTCTAATGAAATGGTGCCTTATTTCTATGTGCTTTGTTCTAGAATGCAAAATAGGATTTTTGGTTAAATTGATAGCACTTGTATTGTCACACCTAATAGGAATGTGATCTAGTTTCAAGCCATAATCAAAAAGTTGTTGTTTTAACCACAAAGTTTGAGCACAACAGCTCCCAGCTGCAACATACTCAGCTTCAGCAATAGACAAAGCCACACTAGCTTACTTTTTGTTATGCCATGATGCTAGACTACTTCCTAATAGATGACAAGTTCCACTAGTGCTTTTCCTATCCAATTTACAGCCAACAAAATCAGCATCTGATTAGCCCACTAGATTAAATGATGCACCTTTTGGATACCACAAACCAACATTAATAGTTCCTTTTAGATATTTTAGGATTCTTTTAGCAATTGCAAAGTGTGATTCTTTAGGATTGGACTGAAATCTAGCACACATGCATACACTAAACATTATATCCGGCCTACTAGCAGCTAGGTATAAAAGAGAACCTATCAAACCTCTATATTTAGTGGAATCAAATGGTTTACCACTTTCATCAGCATCAAGGTAGCTGCTGGTAGCCATAGGAGTGCTTGATTCTTTGCAGCTGTCCATCTCATACTTCTTTAACAGCTCTTTGCAATATTTTGATTGATTAAGGAATGTTCCATGATCCATTTGCTTGACTTGTAAGCCTAAGAAGAAGTTTAGATCACCCATCATTGATATTTCAAACTCCCCCTGCATAGCTGCCACAAATTCTTCACAAAGCTTCTCATTAGTGGATCCAAAGATTATATCATCCACATAAACCTTTCATACCATTGTCTTGGAGCTTGCTTGAGTCCATAAAGAGCCTTTTTGAGCTTATATACATGGTTAGGAAACTTGTGATCAACAAATCCAGATGGTTGTGAAACATAATTTTCTTCATTTATATAACCATTCAAAAATGCACTTTTCACATCCATTTGATGAAGTTTGAATCCAATCATGCATGAGAAAGCAAGCAATAACCTAACAGCCTCTAACGTAGCTACAGGAGCATATGTTTCTTCATAATTTATTCCTTCCTCTTGGTTGTATCCTTTAGCCACAAGCCTAGCTTTATTTATAGTTATTATTCCTTGATCATTCATTTTATTTTTAAACACCCATTTTGTACCAATTATATTCATTTTAGGTGTGCAAGGGACTAGTTCCCAAACTTCATTCCTTTTAAATTGATTCAGTTCATCTTGCATTGCTAAAATCCAGTTTTCATCTAGTAATGCATCATCAACACACTTAGGTTCAACTTGGGAAACAAATGCAGCAGTTAAACATGTATCATGCATAGATCTTCTAGTAGAAACACCTTTTTGAACATCACCTATAACATTTTCAATGGATAGCTCACGAGGCACCCTCCATTCTTTAGGTAGATCATTTTCTTCAGATTTCAGTTCTGGTGCCAGGATTTCAGTCAGTTCTTTCTGATTTTCACCAGCTAAAATTCTGTCTGCAGCAGCTTTATCAGTTTCTACATGTTCAGTTGATACACCTTCAATTAAATTCTCTTCTCCTGCACCTGCACCACTTACTGCACCTTCATTTTGCACATTAGTCTCATAAAAAACAACATGAATTGATTCCTCAATGATAGCTAGTCTTTTGTTATAAATCCTATATGCTTTGCTATGTGAAGAATAACCTAAAAACAATGCATCATCAGCTTTAGCATCAAATTTGTAAGAAATAAAGTCCAAGTAAATCTGGAATAGTCATCAACAATAACTAAAGCATAATAGTTTCCACCAATACTCATAGTTCTAGATGGACCAAACAAATCTAAATGCAGCAATTCCAAAGGTTTTGATGTAGACACATAATTTTTCAGATTAAAAGAAACTTTAGTCTGTTTTCCCCTTTGACAAGCATGACAGATTTTTCCTTTTTCAAATTTCAGTTTTGGTATCCCTAAAACAAGTTCTTTTGAAACCAGTTTTTCCAATTGATTCATGTTTATATGTGCATCTCTCCTATGCCAAAGCCATGAATTATCTTCCTTAGACATGAGACATGTAAAATTAGTTGCACACATATGATCAAGATCAAGCATGTAAATATTTTCTATTCTCTTTCCTAACATGCAGATTTTTTCAGAATTTTTCTCAATAATTTTGCAATGATTTGTTTCAAATGTAATTCTAAAACCTTTATCACATAAATGGCTAATACTAAGGAGATTATGCTTCAAACCTTCAACATATAACACATTTTCAATAAGGATTGAAGAAATGTTACCAACATCACCACTTCCAAGTATTTTTCCTTTGTTATTATCTCCATATGTGACAAAACCTCCATTTTTCAAGGTGAGTTTGACAAACTTCCTTTTGTCACCACACATATGTCTTGAACAGCCACTGTCTAGATACCACAATGATTCTTTGGCCTTCAAGAACACCTACAAAACACAATCAATGGAGAGAATTTGGTACCCACATCAATTTGGGTCCAAGAAAGTGAATTACCTTTCTATCACACTTTGGCTTCCAAATATATTGATCACTAGGAACACCAAATTTTCTGATTTTGCAAGATTTTGAAGTATGTCCCTTGTTCATACAATAAAAACATGTAATGAATGAAGTGCTGGATGGTTTTCCGTATGAAAAGAAATTTCTATAAGACTTTTGTTTCTTTCGAAAACCATTTGTAAATCCAAGTCCAGCTCTATTTGTTACACAATTTTGAAAGCCTAAAAGGGTATCCAAATTGGCTCTTCCCATGGTGAATCTAGCTAGAGCTTTATTCAAATACTCAATTTGGTTTTCTAAAATTCTGCAGTTTTTGCAGATTTTTTCAGCATGTTCACCATTGCAACTTGAAGCTATATAAATCATTTCAAGATTCTCAAAATCAGTTTTTGAATCTTCCAACTCTTTCTCTAGCTCTTTCACCTTGTTCTCTAACCAATTATTCATTCCTTTAAGCCTATTGTTTGAACAAGCAACTTTATTAGCTTCTTTATGCAGTTCCAGAAACTTTTGCAGCAGCTGATCATAATGAAGACCATTTTGAGTTGTTGAGGAACTTACACTACTTGTTGTATCACAATCAGCCATAAGACAAGCAGTTTTTGCAGATTTTTTCAGCATGTTCACCATTGCAACTTGAAGCTATATAAATCATTTCAAGATTCTCAAAATCAGTTTTTGAATCTTCCAACTCTTTCTCTAGCTCTTTCACCTTGTTCTCTAACCAATTATTCATTCCTTTAAGCCTATTGTTTGAACAAGCAACTTTATTAGCTTCTTTATGCAGTTCCAGAAACTTTTGCAGCAGCTGATCATAATGAAGACCATTTTGAGTTGTTGAGGAACTTACACTACTTGTTGTATCACAATCAGCCATAAGACAAAGATTGGCCTTTTCATCTTCACTTGAAGAATCACTAGAGGAGACATCATTCTCATCCCATGCTATATAAGCCTTCTTGGTTTTGAATGATTTTTCATGCTTCTTTTCTCCATTCTTTTCTTTGTTTTGTGAATATGGACATTCAACCTTAATATGTCCCTGTTTTCCACCACCAAAACAAGTAAAGTTAAAAGAAGCTAAATCAGATTTTTTATTATACCTCTTGTTTTTGTAATCTTTGTTCTTGTATTTCAAGAACTTGTTGAACTTTTTCACTAAGAGGTTCAGATTTTCTGCATTCTCCATGTGCTTCAACATCACTATTCTCCTCCTTGTGAACCGAAGTCTTCAAAGCTAGCCCCTTCTTTTTCTTGTCACTTTCTTCTTGTTCAGCAAGTCTATTCAGCTCAAGCTCATGCTCCCTTAGCTTTCCAAAAAGTGCAGCAACACTCGTTGTTGTCAAGTCCTTAGATTCAGAAATTGCTGTTACTTTGGGTTGCCAACTTCTATTCAAACACTTCAGCACTTTTATGTTCAACTCCTCTTTCTCAAACACTTTTCCAAGACCTATTAGATGATTTACAATGTGTGTAAATCTTTTCTGCACATCTGAAACAGTTTCTCATGGCAGCATTCTATACATCTCATACTCTTGGATTAAAGTGTGCTTCCTAGCTCTTTTTACATCAGTTGTCCCTTCATGTGTTACCTCTAACACTTCCCACATTTCTTTGGCATTGGAACACTGTGAAACACGAAAGAATTCATCAAGATTAAGTGCAGATGTTATGATGTTCTTTGCTTTACAATCATAGTGCACTTTTTTTTGTTCATCAGCATTTAAACTTTCCCAAGGTTTCTCTTCTTTAGGGATATACGGTCCATTGATTATAGCATTCCAAATACCCTTATCAATTGATTCAACGAAAATCTTCATTCTTACTTTCCAAAATGGATAGTTTACCCCTGAAAACATTGGTGGCCTGTTTATAGAAGCACCCTCTGCAAAAGGCAATTTTCCTTCAGGCATGTTTTGAAATTTTCAGAAAACTTGAATATTTTTCAAGAACCAGCTCTTGATACCAATTGTTGGAATAAATGGCTGAGTTTAAGAGGGGGGTGAATTAAACTCTTAAAGATTTTCGAAATTCAAGGCCAATTTATCAAAACCAGATTCAAATCAAAGAGGAAAATCAATTCTTTAAGGGTTCTTGAAGTGCTTTTTATCAATGTATCATATATCCAATTCAATTAGAAATTTAGATTTCAATTACAGAATGTAAAAGAGTAGCGAAAGAAGATCAACACAAGAGATTTATACTGGTTCACCTTTCAACAAAGGCTACATCCAGTTTCCTAAACACCCAAACCAAATCAATTCACTAAAATTCAGTTTTTACATGAACACTACATGAAAAACTAAAACCAGAAAAACTGCAGCTGGTCTTGAACCCTACAAGACCTGTAAACTCTTGTAAAACCCTATTACAAGAACACCTTAATCACCCTGATTAAAAGACGCAAACGCAGCAATCAATTACACAAAGATTTGGAACAGAATCACCTGGAAAAATACAATGCAGTAGGAAAAACAGAGCACGCAGAGAAGAAAAATATAGTATCAATTCTAGGACAAATTCGCTATTCAATTTGATCTTGGACTTCTTGGATGGATTCGCAAATTGATTTAGAGTATGAGAAAAGCTTTCTTGCACAGTGGGTTTCTCTATAATTGATTCGTTAATGAGTTCTTTGAATTTTAAAGTATTTATAGCAAAAGCTGTTCCAGTGGTTTAAAACTGTTTCTGATGAAAACAGTCAGTTGAAACGCGATTTAACTGGTTGTTTTCATTAAAATGAATTTTCCAGAGAGCATCCTTTTTCTAAAACTTGAAAATAGTCAGTTGAAAACACGATTTAACTAGCTTTTCCAAAGAGCTAGAATTTCTTAACAAAAGCTCCAGAATTTCAACTGGTTTAAATTCAGAAAAACAGCTAGATAAATTTAGCCAAAAACAAAGCTTTAAAATTGAAGAACAGTTTAACTGATTGAAACCAGATTTTTAATCAGTTAAAAACCAGTTAAGACCTTTGAAAACATGTTAAAACCTTTTAAAACATTTCAAATCATTTTAAAACCCAAGATTAAGTCCAAGATTAATTGAAATGCATCTTACCACACATTCTAAGACACTCTAATCCTAGGACACAATCTTCATTCTTCAAGCACCATCATCTTCATCATCAAAGGTGGTTGGAGACATCAAATCCACTTGAAACTAAGTCTTCAAGTCCAACAGTGTTATCCCATGCTAATGTATCCAGAGCGTAGGCTTGCTTTGAGCACTCTAATTTCTTCAGAGTAACAGCACCGGAGGCACGACCCGGCCAATTAAGGCCAGGAGTGCATCGCCGGCAGAAGGGACAAGCCGACCGGTGCACACCAGAGGCGGACCGATCGACCCAACCCAAGGTCGAACTACGAGCTTTTTAACTGCAACAACTTAAATATACGCTATTGGAGCTGGAATTACCGCGGCTACTGGCACCAGACTTTCCCTCCAATGGATCCTCGTTAAGGGATTTAGATTGTACTCATTCCAATTACCAGACTCAATGAGCCCAGTATTGTTATTTATTATCACTACCTCCCCGTGTCAAGATTGGGTAATTTGTGCGCCTGCTGCCTTCCTTGGATGTGTTAGCCGTTTCCCAGGCTCCCTCTTCGAAATCGAACCCTAATTCTTCGTCACCCGTCACCACCATGGTAGGCCACTATCCTACCATCGAAAGTTGATAGGGCAGAAATTTGAATGATGCGTCGTCGGCACAAAGGCCGTGCGATCCGACTAGTTATCATGAATCATCAAAGCAACAGGCAGAGCCTGCGTCGACCTTTTATCTAATAAATGCATCCCTTCCAGAAGTCGGGGTTTGTTGCACGTATTAGCTCTAGAATTACTATGGTTATCCGAGTAGTAGATACCATCAAACAAACTATAACTGATTTAATGAGCCATTCGCAGTTTCACAGTCTGAATTAGTTCATACTTACACATGCATGGCTTAATCTTTGAGACAAGCATATGACTACTAGCAGGATAAACCAGGTAGCATCCATCATTGACACACTTGACACCAATCATGGTGACATTAAAGTCACACACCACAAGTGTCAGGGCAAGCGTCATTCACTGTAGGCAACCAAAGTTTAGGAAATCAAGTCATGACACTCAAATTCACCGCATGCACCGCATCCGAAAGAATTATCATAACATATGCCCCACAAGCTTTATGCATTGCAAAAACAAGAAGGAACACATATCATGATTTTAGGATCCTCCGAGGTCTCTAAGGAGAAGCCCGAATGGAAACACTTTTAACTTGCCACACAATTACCATGTAGTAGGTAGACAACACAGGGACCAACCGAGCATCATCACCAAAAGTATAAGGTGAAAACAAAGAAAATGCATGTTTGACCGTTCGATGCTCAAGGCACGGAGCCAGCCAACAAAAACATCCTCATCACAACTCACACACCCTCACGTTCGCAAAACACAGCACCCCATGACGGTCCACCCCCCACTTGCCATTGGCAAGTAAGAAAATGGAAACATCAAGAGATGCCACATCCGCATCACTAGGTATGAAACGAAACAACGCTCACAGGTGTGAGCCACAAACAACGCCTGACCACCTGCTCCAGCCGGGATCGACCAAAGACTCCACACAAATGTGTGTTATGCGTGCATCCCCCCAGTAAACCGAGGAAAGAGCCCTTCTCACTAGCATGATTCGTCCACCATCTCAGTTGCCAACAAGGTACTAGAAGTCCTAAAAAATCTGAGGCAACAAATAGGACAACTTTCACTTGCCAACACCATCGATCGCAAACTCACCACAAAGTGAACTCCAAGACCACCCTCTCCGACCGGGATCGATCGAAGACCCCACACAGATGTGTGTTTGGCAAGTCCCCCCTCCAAAAACCAAGGAAAGAACCCTACTCACTAATGTGGCAAGCCTAGCACGTTGCTAGCCGGCAAAGTCTACTTGAAGTCCTAAGAAATCCGAGGCAACCTCTGAGGTACAAATAGGACCGCTTTCGACAATGCTAGCACCGTCCATGCTAAACGAGCCATAAAAGTGAAACCCACATTTTTTTCCGAGGCACGGGTCTAGACCCACCGACCTGTCGCGTTCTTTCGGTCGGGCTGGCAATTTTTGACCATGGTACGAGCGACCATTGTCACGATAGAGTATGCTCCACACACCACAAGGTGCATGGAAACATAGGGGAGGGGGCCTCGTGACACTTCCCTCCAAGACTGACCATGTGGGAGTGGCCAGGCGTGGGGAGCATTCCCCCCTATAATAGGCTAATACGCAAAAGTCAAATTTGTACAAGTAGATACACTTTTTTTGAGCAGACATAAGTCTATAACTGGACCTAGAGACCGAATTTGGACGAGATATTTTGCAGGAATACTTATAAAAATGATATCTCCTTGTTCCCGAAATTTCAGAATTTTTTATGAAGGGGAAGTATTTTTTTTATTTTTTGAAAGACCCGAAAATTGTAAAATCGGAAAAAATGGAAAAACGTATCTAGGGGTCGATTTTTGAAGTGATTTTTTGCAGTCAATCTCATAATAATATATCAAAAGTGCCCACCAAATTTCATTGTCATTGGACATGGCATTAAATTTTCCCGAATTTTTCTTGAAATGGACAAACTTGGTAAACTTGAAAAATTAAGAACAATTTCAAGATGACATGGTTTTGTCCCCAAACCCTCCTCCATGCCATAGGGGGCCATTTGGATTTTTTTTGCCATCAATATTTCCCCAAATCCCTCCCGTGCCAAAATTTGAATCACGGCACACATGTCGGCAT
>CM059259.1:38549537-38672037 GCA_030347555.1 Lablab purpureus | reverse complement strand
TCCTTTTCATCTTTCCCTTGTGGTACTTGTTCGCTATCGGTCTCTCGCCAGTATTTAGCCTTGGACGGAATTTACCGCCTGATTGGGGCTGCATTCCCAAAAAACCCGACTCGCTGACAGCACCTCGTGGTGCGACAGGGTCCGGGCACAACGGGGCTCTCACCCTCTCTGGCACCCCCTTCCAGGGGACTTGGGCCTGGTCCACCACTGAGGACGCTTCTCCAAGAGAGAGGTAGGAGGTGGTGACATATGGTCGCCCTGAACCTTTAGCATCTTGGCGTTTGGGTGATAACAGTCATGAAATGAAAATAGTGTGGTGTGAGTGTTGCGTTGGTGTGGCGCGTGTGTGCACAGGAGAGAGATAGAGAGAAAGAAAGGGGTAGCAGAGAGAGAAGGGTGAGGCGTGTGACGTGTGTGCATACTCATAATGACAACCTGTTTTTATTAAAATCGGTTATAAATTATAATATTTTCTGTCTAATATAAAATGATCAATAAAAGAATAATTATTATCATGTAATTAATACTAAATTACGAATAAAAACTTTAATCATCAAATAAATTTAAAATTATTATTATTATTATACAGTATAATAAAAAACTTAATTATTAAATAAATTAACATAATAATAAATAGAATTATTATTACGTACTACTAAATTATTTTTTTTATAAAATAAACAATTTAGATTTATACAATAGATCTATCAACCTAATGTAATGTTTTATAAAATTCTAAATATTCAGATAAAAATAATAACAATGTAGAATTGAAAAAATACTGTGATATTTTTTTTTCCAATATGATGAATGTTTATTTCGTTATGATATATTTTTTAAATGATTAATTAAAGTAATATGTTATAATATCTAATTTTATGAAATTTTAATATTATTAAAATTAACATTCCCAACTTTCAATATTTATTTTTTATAATATAATTTCTGATACTCCTTATGTTAGAGATATTTTAAAATATTTCAGAATTATTAAGTTATATAATTAATGATAGTTTAGAGGTGTTTTGAAATGTTTCAGAACTATTAAATGATATAAATAATGATATTTATCTTGTCATCATGATATTATTAGTTAAATTATAAATTTTGTTTATTTTTTATATCTCTTGAAATTCTTTTATTAATATATTTATTAAAAAATTACATATTTTACTCCTATTAACTTCGTCTTATTGATCTAGTCATCACATTTTCAATACATCAACTTCTCACCTTACATTAATATATTTAATTTTAAAAAATTATATGTTTTTACTCCCACTTAGATTGCCTTATTAATATAGTCATCACTCACATTTTCAATAAACCAACTTCTCACCTCATATTAATCATTTAATCTTAAAAAATTATATGTTTTTTACTTCCACTAATATCACCTTATTAATCTAATCATCACATCTTCAATAAACCAACTTATTATTTTTGAAAAAATTATTAATTTTAAAAGTTAATATATATATATATATATTTATATATATATAATATATATATATATTATATATATATATATATATCGTTTAACATAAAAGTTTGAGGAGTAGCATTTAAAACTTATTTAACATATTTTAAATTAGTCTTTCAACACAATTTAATGTTTGTCTGGTAAATATTTTTTTTGTTTCATCATTAATAAATTAAAATTTTAGTTTACTTCATTTTTATACACAAATATCTTTCCAACCACAACAATATGTTTGAATAAAGTAAAACTTAAAGTGACGATAAGATAGATTAAATTGGATCTAACCTTGATTATAAAAAAATTATTTAAATTTAATATATCCTACTTCTACAATTTTTTTAGGTCTAAATTGTGAGGAATTCTGTTACTTTTGTTTTGATCTTAATTGCAAACTATTCAAATTATAGCTTTAAAATATATAACATACTTTAATTTTAATTTACAGTTTTATTAAAAGAATAATTTATTTATAGAGATAATTAGTTACATTTCAATTAATTAATTTAATAATAATTAATAAAGATAAAAATAGAAAATTGATAAAATATATAAATTAAATGTCTATCTTTTTCTATATAATATGGATATCAAGGAATAATGCATAATATGATATGTGACACAAAAGAAATTTAAGAAATATAAGAGATAAAATTTATAATTACATAATTTGAAAATAAAATTTATAATTTGAGTGAAAATACTATAATGACAAACTAACTATTTATTATACTATTGTAACAAAACAAATGGTTATAAATATGTTAAAAAGTAATTATCTATGAATTCAGTAAAAAAAGTATTAAATATAAACTCAAATGACATTATACTTTCTCTTTTAAGAAGTGTTAATCATTGTTGTAAAATATGAAAAATACAAAAATATATAAAGAGATGTATGAAGTGAATGTACAGGTTATCAAAAAATTAGCGTATGAGTTAGTTAAATCTCTTGAATATGTTATATATTAATTATTTTTGTTTTAAATTTGTTTTTTCACATGATATCACTTTTTTTCTTTATCAAGGTGACATTTTTAATGAAAAATAAAGAAATGTAATGATGTCAACCAAATACTATTATGAAAATTTTGGTATTTCATATATAGTATTTTTTTCTCTCCTGAGCACACTTTTTTTTTCACATAGGGAATAAGCACTCCAAACAAAAAATATGTAAAAGTACATCATTCTAACACACATTGATGGCCTCATTATGAAGTATTTTATAACCATATGAATTAGTAGGTTACACAGGTTAACATATTAATTTATATTTATTTTTTTTAAATTAAAAAAGATATAAAAATTATTTTATATTTATTTGAAAAATATTAAAATTATGAAAAATTTAAAATAATTTATTTTATAAATATTTTTATTATTTTCATCTTTAAAAATAAAAATAAAACTAAAATATTAATAAAATTATAAGTTATAATATAAGCAAATTTATTTTTCATTCCAGTATCATTCAACTCAAACTTATTAAGTAAATTGGTTTAGTGTTTTACCTATAATTAGAAGGTTTGACATGTTAAGAGATATAATTATAATATTTTTATTTTAGAATAGAGAAAGAATAATGATACTTAGTGTTAAAAACTTTTACTCGTATTTCACAACTTTTTATATTAATATTTTATTTAATAAATTAATTTATATTTATTTTAAAATATATAATTTAATATTTTTTTATTATATGAAGCTGTATGTAAAAAATGAATAGTGATGTAAAATAGAGAATTATGTAATATTACTGAAAGACTTATTACAAACTGGTTTGCAAGTGATGCAATCAACTTCACCAAGGCAGGTCTTGGGACAAACATGCTCCATGTTGTAATAATGATAGTAGTTCTTATTCCTGTAATTTTTGGTGACGAAAATTCACCAATGTAATAATTTTGAAGAGATCAAAATAATAATTTAAAATTTATATATAATTATTATTATAAATAATAAAAATAGTGTATTATTTAATATAATTATAATTATAAAAAATTATATTTAATTATAATATTATTTTTTATTTTATTAAATTTTTAATTTATCAATAATTAAATTTAAACTTAACATTTTAGTTATTTTAATGTAAATAATTATATTATTGACAAAAAAATTTATCTTTCTATTATATTTGTTAAGTTTCTTTTGATAATCTTTGTTTTAGTAAATAAATTTATTCTTTTATTCTTTCAATGTAAATAATAAAAATTAAAAACTAAAAAACAACTATAAAAATATAATTAAATACTAAAATATATAGATTATAACAAGAAATAACAGTTAAGATTTTATTATATACTTAAAAAAAAATTTATATCAAAATATTTTAAAATAAAAAAATACTTAAATTAATTAGATAACTTCTTCTAAATAATGACACTTTTATAAGCTTTTCTGGAGTTTAATTTGTCTATATGTATCTATTTTAAGGTAGGTTTAATTGAAATTTTGCAATCTACCACTTAAATTTCTCAGTTCTAGCTAATTTTTTAACTTTTTTTTCCTCCTCAATGGTATGCACCTGGTGTCACTTGTACAAGTTTTATATTCAAGTAATATGTTCTAAACTAACAAACATTATCAATGTATATAAATACCAGGTGTATATTTCATATGTCACATCAAAGTGTATTATGTTTGATGTGATCTTTTATATGAAGACAACGTGTATTCATTTTCGACAGTTCAAACTCAGAGTTTGAGGGTTTAGGGTTGGCCATGGGCATAGAGCTTGAGGTCATTTCTAGTTCGTTTTCTGAGGCTTAAACACAATTAGTTTAGCAGAGATGGAAATAGCATATCGTATATTTTAACTTTGTTTATATCGAATGAATTTATATGTCATTTTATTAAATATATAATAAATTAAATATAAAATATTAATAAAATAGTATGAACTTAATATATTGATACTTTATAATGTAGGTGAATCATTACTCAATAGAGATAAATGCTAAATTTTGGTTTTCTTTTAATAGTAGTCTAATTCTCTCTTATTAGAGAAGGTTTTTTAAATGATTAATAAGTAGGTTTAGTCTTTCGTCACCGTTTTACTAAATGATGTAACTTTTTTAAATATTTTATTTTCCAAGATTAAATAATCTTTTAGAATAGTCTGGTCTTTCCAAAACTCAAATTTTTATACGAAAAGATGTATTTTCTTTTTATTTATTTTCTAAATTTGAACTAAGACTTTTAAAAATTTCTGTTAAGCAATTAAACACATTGTCTAGCTTTTCATTTGTGCCTAACAAATTATTTTTAGAAAGAGAGCCATAGTCAACTCATGTTTTAAAGTCTAATCTTTTTTTTATAAAGAATTGTTGTTTCTTTTGCTTTTTCCTTTTCACACTTAAAGTCGCAAAGGTATTACTATATTACCGTGTAAACCTTCTTCATGTCCTCCGTGGATGTTTCTCATAACTTTTCTTAGCTCCTATACATTCAAATATTAAGTTGTTGTGCTTTCTTGTATTTATAGTAAACCTTTTGGGTCTGTTTTTCTCTTAAGTCTTTGTTTTGTGAGGGTTCTTCCAAAGGTTCATCTATCTTGAGAGCTTTGTTGGGTGTGCATTTTCTTTCTTGAGCTTTGAGGGCTAAAATTTTTACTCTTTTCATTGTCTTGCCTTGTTGTAGCTCAAACTCATGCACTTTTAAGATGTTCATGAACTCTTCAATGAACATGTTGTGCACATCTTAAGAGTTATAACTTGTGATTATTACTTCTAGACAATTTTCTCCAAATTTTGTCAATGTGGTTATATAAATCATAATATTTACCTATTTAAGCTTGTTTGACATGATTTGAAATCTATTTAACATATTTTGTATGTATTCATTTTTACTCATACCAAAGAGTTTGTACTGGTGCTTAGAGCTGTCAAAACGGACGGCCCGGCCCAGCTTGGCTGACCTTACGAGCCAAATTCAGAAAATCTGATAGTCTAGCCTGACCTATATTTTAAAACGGGCCACAATTTTTAGCCTGGCCTGGCCCTATGTTAGGCCAACGGGCCATTTTTAACCTAATTAAAAATTGAAAAAAATATTACAATATATCTATAATATAATTTTTTATCAACAATATAAATATAAATATATAATATATTTACATGAATGTGTGTGTAAAACTGTTTACATTTGAACAACTTGTAAAAAAAACTTAGATCACATACTAAGTACTTCCAAAAGAGTCAAGCACCTACTAAACAACATAATAGAGACCTGTGAGATGTTAGAGGAGTAGTGCAGTAGAAGAGATGAAAGAGCTTATGAGAAAGGAAGATAAGAAATGAAGAAGAAAACAGAGACTCTGAGACACTAGGATTTCTTTCTTTGGTATGATAATATACCAATTAAGAACAAAATTTTAATATAAAAAATAAACGGGCCAGCCCATTGGCCTACGGGCCAGCCTGGCCTTGGCCCATATGGGCATCGGGCCAAATGGGTCAGGCTAAAAAAAACCTATTGTTATATAGGCCACAATTTTTTAAGCCTAGCCTGACCTGAATCATAGGCTATACGGGTCAGCCCATCGGGTCAGGCCTATTTTAACAGCTCTACTGGTGCTATAAGTAAATTAAGTCAGAAACTAAACAACACCTTTAGTTACAGCATTGACAGAAATAATGTGAATAGGACAAGAGGAATGTGAAGGAGAACTTGGTTCTTTTAGGCCTACATAGAAGTAGCAGGCACAAGAACTATTTTTTTGAGTGGAGAAAGGATCTAATTGTGTGTTATTGACCATTCCATCTTGCATAGATAGACAAGATCAAGAGTTAGAGTAATGTAAGCTTTAATTAGCTCGTAATATTGACCATCCATAGATGGATCCAATGGTTTAGGAATCCGCTTCATATTCATATAAAAAACAACATAAACAAATCTTAATTACCTTTCTTTCAATTCCACTTCTTCATTAGCAGGATGACACTAGATCATCAGCAACCTGCAAAAAATTATGACGCAAAACCTTGATCACACAGCCCTGACAGGCAAGAATCAAAACTTGTTAAAAACCTCTAAGGGTATAGAAGTGGACAGACATTCTAAAAGGAATATTCAAAAACCTCCAAGGGCAAGATTTCTTCTTTTAATAATAACCACTCATCTCGTATATGTTTATGAAAAATACGATCGAGCTTACAGAATACACGCCTCTAATTGGTTTGGTTTTTCTTTCTATTGTCTCATCATGAACTCCAAGCTCTTCCTCTTCTACTAGTTTCTCACGTACTGCTTTCTCTTTCTTTGTCGTCTACATTCAACACAGCTAAAAGAATCAGAAAGATTGGAAAAGAAGAAAGTCAAATTGCACAAATATATTGATATTTAAAAACCTCAATGGACAATTCAATTGTACGGGCCAAATCGCTTTCTTCTTGTTGTGCATTAATTATAACCCAATCTTCAGATGAATCCTGAAACAGTGTTTTGTTGAAAGCAGAGTGAACTTTAGAAAGCATATAGAAATAAAATTAAAAGCAGTATGGTAAGTTTCAATCTATGAGTATACATTGGAAACATTTTGCTTCCATGGTGAAACTACTTCCCACCCATTTCCTGAACCCTCCGCTTGAAGCCTTTTTTCCTTTATTTTATTCTTGTCCCATCCTAGTGGTGGAGCTTAATATGAGCTGGAGCTTAATATGAGCCGGTGGGGGCCACGGCCCCCTAACATTTTTATTATTTATATAAATTTATTATATGGGCCCACACAATTTAATAAAATAAAATTTTACAATTAATAGATTCTTTTAAAAGGTATACCTCAGTAAACATTTATAGATAACAGTTATTTGCATTTACTTGTTTTGTTTTAAATTACTTTTTTGTTTTAAATATAGACTCTTACTATTCTTCTGCTTCTTTATACATTTACTTTTTTGGTTTTTTAAATATAAACTCTTAGTATTCTTCTGCTTCTCTTTATGTTAAAGATATAGTGAGTTCTTTTCTCTTCTACCGTTTCTCCTCTACATCACTTATCTTCTATTCTACTTCTACAGAACTTCTTCCATTCCATTCCAGGTACCTACTATAATTTTTTTTATTTAATATAATTTATTTTCTGTGCTTTTATGTGACTATTGTAAATAGATTATATTAGATTAGATTAAATTGTAGATTATATTTTTAGGATGTCTGTTACTCTATAGATTAGATTGTAAAAATTATCATTTATTATAATTTTATATATTTTGAAATTAAATAATTTTTTAATAGGTACAATACTCATGGGTAAGAACAAGACAATTGATGCTTTTTTCAAGAGGAAGATTATTGATGAAAATGAAAATAATATTTCTTCAACTTCAAATGAGAAAATAGTTACATTGGATGAACAACCTTTCAAGATTCCAAAAATTATAGAGGGTGAGTTTGATATCAATTCTTTAGAACGTGACCCTGGAAAGCGTCTTCAAATTTGGAAATTTCCAGTTAATCAAAGAGATGAAGTTCGAAGAGCATATTTAAAATGGGGTCCATATCAATGTCATCTTGAAAATTATCCTCTCTCTGGAGATAAACATCCAAGAAGATTTCAATTTACGTGGTTCAAAATGTTTCCTTCTTGGTTAGAGTATTCTGTCAGTAATGATGCTGCTTATTGTTTGCCATGTTACTTATTTAGTAAAAATCCAAGTGGGCATCCTAGATTAGATGCTTTTACAAGAAAATGATTTAGGACATGGAAAAAAGTCAATGCTGGAAAAAATTGTGCATTCCTTAATCATATTGGAGAGAGTCCTTGCTCACCCCATAATAATGCACTGAAATCTTGTCAAGACTTGTTGAATCAATCTATGCATATTAGAAATGTCATGAATGTGCAGAGTTCTGATCAAATTAGTAAAAATCGATTACGTTTGAAGAGCTCTATTGATTCAATTCATTGGCTCGCATTTCAAGCTTGTGCTTTCAGAGGTCATGATGAATCATCAGAATCAAACAACCAAGGTAATTTTCTTGAAATGATCAAGCTTTTAGCATCATACAATGATGAACTTGCAAAAGTAGTGTTAGAAAATGCTCCTTATAATTCCAAGTATATTTCTCATGGAATTCAAAAGGAAATCTTACACATCATGGCTAGTAAAGTAAGAAGTTATATTCGAGAGGAGATTGGAGAATCTAAATTTTGTATAGTTATTGATGAATCACGTGATGAATCACAAAGGGAACAAATGGCCATTGTTTTAAGATTTGTAGATAAGAGTGGTTGTATACAAGAACGCTTTTTTGATCTTGTTCATGTTAAAGATACTAAAGCTCTTACTCTTAAAACATAACTATGTAGAGTTCTTTCTTTCCATGGTCTTGATGTCTCGAAAATTCGTGGTCAAGGTTATGATGGTGCTAGTAATATGAGAGGGGAGTGGAATGGATTGCAAGCATTATTTCTCAAGGATTGTCCATATGCATATTATATACATTGCTTTGCACATAGATTACAACTTGCTTTGGTTGCTGCTTCAAGAGAAGTCATTACTATTCATCAATTTTTTTCAAATTTGACTTTTGTTGTCAACATTATATGTTCATCTTGTAAGCGTCATGATGAGTTACGTGCTATGAAATTGGATGAAATATCAAATTTACTAGAGATTGGTGAATTGGATACTAGTAAAGGGGGAAATCAGATTGGAACTTTGAAACAAGCAGGAGATACTCGTTGGAGCTCACATTTTTCATCTATTTGTAGTATGATACATATGTATCATGCAACTTGTAAGGTTCTTCAAAAAATTACAGTTGATGGAGCAACTTATTCTCAACGTGGAGATGTTGATGCTGCTTGTAATATTATGACTTCATTTGAGTTTATACTAATTTTACACTTGATGAAAGAGATTATAGGAGTTACAGATTGTCTTTGTCAAGCTTTACAACAGAAGTCTCAAGATGTATTGAACGCAATGCAATTAGTCCAAACTACAAAAGTTTTGATTCAAAAGTTGAGAGATGATGGTTGGCAGAATTTGTTGAAAACCGTGACGTTGTTTTGTGAACAACATGATATTGTTTCTCCTGATTTTAATTCAACTTATGTAGCACGTCAAGGGCGTTCTCGACACCAAAAAGATCAGATAACAGTGGAACATCATTTTAAAGTGAACATCTTTGTAGTTACAATTGACAAACAACTACAAGAATTGAATCACAGGTTCGTTTTTTTATTGGTTTATTTTTAATGTTGTGCTTAAATATCATGTTAGATTTAATATATTTTTAGTTTTTAATTAACAATTACAATAATTTAATAATAGGTTCAGTGAGCAAGCAATAGAGCTTCTAACTCTCAGTGCTAGTTTGGTTCCTAAGGATGTCTACAAAGGATTCAATGTGGATAATATATGTGCTCTAGTAAATAAGTTTTATCCCATGGATTTTACTGAACAAGAGAAGATTAATTTGAGATTTCAACTACAACACTTTATACTTTATTCTTGATGTTGTTAGTCATTCGGACTTCAAAAACTTGTCAACTATGTTTGAATTATGTGAAGCTTTGGCGAAAATAGGGAAGGCAAATAAATATTACTTGATTGATCAAGTAATTCGCTTAATACTGACTCTTCCAGTTTCCACTACAACTTCAGAAAGATCATTTTCAGCAATGAAGATAATCAAAACAAGGTTACATAATAGAATGGAAGATGAATTTCTTGTTGACAATATGGTAATATATATTGAAAGGGATATTGCTCATACTTTTAGTTCTGATTCCATCATTGATGACTTCAAATCTCTAAAAGAACGGAGAGAGACCCTTTAAAAGTAAGTAAATTTATTTATTTATTTTATTGTTATTTTATATTATGATAATACTTTAAATTTATATAAAATTATTGAATTTTATATTTATTGCAAAATTTGGACATTGTTGATGAAAAAATTTGAACAAGTATGAACAAGTATATTGAATTGATGTTTATAAGTAAATTGAATGTTATAGTTAATGTTAATTTTGTTTATTAAGTTAATTTTTTTACATATTATATTATTTTATTTATAATTTTTTTATATTATTTAAATATTAAATTTATTTAATACATACTGGCCCCCTTTACAAATTTAATCAAGATCCGCCACTGAAAAGAATGGAGAGCGACCCTTTAAAAGTAAGTAAATTTATTTATTTATTTATTTATTTTATTGTTATTTTATATTATGATAATACTTTAAAATTTATATAAAATTATTGAATTTTATATTTATTGCAAAATTTGGAAGTTGCTGATGAACAAATTTGAACAAGTATATTGAATTGATGTTTATAAGTAAATTGAATGATATATTTAATGTTAATTTTTTTATTAAGTTAATTTTTTTACATATTATATTATTTTATTTATATTATTTAAATATTAAATTTATTTAATACATATTGGCTCCCCTTACAAATTTAATCAAGATCCGCCACTGATCCTAATTGATAATGCGGTTCAAATGCAGCAACTTTCGTTACCTCTTCCTGATGGGAAGTTGGTAGGGACTCACAAGTTTCAGGAAGCCAACCATCAGATGAATCCTAAAATAATTTTCATTGAAAGCAAAGTGAATTTTAGAAAACATGTAAAAATAGAAGTAACAAACAATATAGTAAGGTTCTTGCTATATTTACAAAAAGAAACTCAATTTCTCATAATTTGGAATTTTATATTTTATTCTCGATCCGTACTTTTGTTTTACACAAAAAATTTTTTTTTTCATAATTTGGAAATTCAAACTTTATTTTCGGTCCGTACTTTTGTTTTACACAAAAACTCAATTTTTCGTAAATTCGAAATTTAAATTTTATTTTCGATCCGTACTTTTGTATTACAAAAAAGAAATCAATTTTTCATAATTTGGAAATTTATATTTTATTCTCGATACGTACTTTTGTTTTACGCATAAAAACATATTTTTTTGTGATTTTGAAATTTATATTTTATTTTGGATCCGTACTTTTGTTTTACACAAAAAAACTCAATTTTTCGTAATTTCAAAATTTATACTTTATTCTCGGTCCGTACTTTGGTTTTACAAAAAAAAGTCAATTTTTTATAATTTGGAAATTTATATTTTATTTTCGATCCGTACTTTTGTTTTACAACAAAAATAAATTTTTCATAATTCGGAAATTTATATTTTATTTTCAATCCGTACTTTTGTATTATAAAAAGGAAATCAATTTTTCATAATTTGGAAATATATATTTTATTTTCGATCTGTAGTTTTGTTTTACAAAAAAAAACCTCAATTTTTTATAATTTGGAAATTCAAATTTTATTTTCGATCCGTACTTTTGTTTTACACAAAAAAACTCAATTTTTCGTAATTTTGAAATTGAAATTTTATTTTCGATCTATTTTTTTGTTTTACACAAAAAAACTCAATTTTTCGTAATTTCAAAATTTATATTTTATTCTCGATCCGTACTTTGGTTTTACAAAAAAAAAATTATTTTTTTATAATTTGGAAATTGTTATGTTATTTTTTATCCGTACTTTTGTTTTACAAAAAAGAATCAATTTTTCATAATTCGGAAATTTATATTTTATTCTCGATATGTACTTTTTTATTACAAAAAAGAAATCAATTTTTCATAATTTGGAAATTCAAATTTTATTTTCGATCCGTACTTTTGTTTTAAAAAAGAAAACTCAATTTTTCGTAATTTCGAAATTGAAATTTTATTTTCGATCTATACTTTTGTTTTACACAAAAAAAACTTAATTTTTCGTAATTTCAAAATTTATATTTTATTCTCGATCCGTACTTTGGTTTTACAAAAAAACAAAATCACTTTTTTATAATTTGGAAATTGATATGTTATTTTCAATCCGTACTTTTGTTTTACAAAAAAGAATCAATTTTTCATAATTTGAAAATTTATATTTTATTCTCGATACGTACTTTTGTTTTACGCATAAAAACATACTTTTTCGTAATTTCAAAATTTATATTTATTTTCGATCCCTACTTTTGTTTTACACAAAAAAACTCAATTTTTCGTAATTTCGAAATTTATATTTTATTTTCGATCCGTACCTTTTTTTACAAAAAAAATCAATTTTTCATAATTTGGAAATTGAAATTTTGTTTTCGATCCGTAGTTTTGTTTTACAGAAAAAAACTCAATTTTTTCGTAATTTCAAAATTCAAATTTTATTTTCAATCCGTACTTTTGTTTTAGACAAAAAAAACTCAACTTTTCGTAATTTCGAAATTTATATTTTATTCTCGATCCGTACTTTGGTTTTACAAAAAAAAAATCAATTTTTTATAATCTGGAAATTAATATTTTATTTTCGATTCGTACTTTTGTTTTACAAAAAAGAATCAATTTTTCATAATTTGGAAATTCAAATTTTATTTTCAATCCGTACTTTTATTTTACACAAAAAAACTCAATTTTTCATAATTTCAAAATTCATTTTTTATTTTCGATCCGTACTTTTTTTTACAAAAAAATTCAATTTTTCATAATTAGGAAATTCAAATTTTGTTTTCGGTCCGTAGTTTTGTTTTACACAAAAAAACTCAATTTTTAGTATTTTCGATATTTAAATTTTATTTTCGATCCGTAGTTTTGTTTTACACAAAAAAAACTCAATATTTCGTAATTTTGAAATTTATATTTTATTCTCGATCCGTACATTGGTTTTACAAAAAAAAATCAATTTTTTATAATTTGGAAATTTATATTTTCTTTTCGATTCATACTTTTGTTTTACAAAAAGGAATCAATTATTCATAATTTCAAAATTTATATTTTATTCTCGATCCGTACTTTTGTATTACAAAAAAGAAATCAATTTTTCATAATTTGGATATTTATATTTTATTTTCGATTTGTAGTTTTGTTTTAAAAAAAACCTCAATTTTTCATAATTTGAAAATTTAAATTTTATATTCGATCCATACTTTTGTTTTACAAAAGAAACTCAATTTTCATAATTTCAAAATTTATATTTTATTCTCGATACGTACTTTTGTTTTACGCATAAAAACATATTTTTTCGTAATTTCAAAATTTATATTTTATTTTGGATCCGTACTTTTGTTTCACAAAAAAAAACTTAATTTCTCATAATTTGGAATTTTATGTTTGATTCTTGATCCGTACTTTTGTTTTACACAAAAAAACATTTTTTTTTCATAATTTGGAAATTCAAATTTTATTTTCGATCTGTACTTTTGTTTTACACAAAAACTCAATTTTTCGTAATTTCGAAATTTAAATTTTACTTTCGATCCGTACTTTTGTATTACAAAAAAGAAATCAATTTTTCATAATTTGGAAATTTATATTTTATTCTCGATACGTACTGTTGATGATTTGAGATTTGATGATGTTTAAAAAGCTTTGATGATTGTTTTTAGAATATGCTGAGTTTGTGATTAATGGTTCTTAATTGATTTAGCATTTCTAGAGATGTTAGATTATCTGTATATGATTAGCTAATTGAAATATGATAATATGTTGATTTTATTATTCATCAATTAGTCTGCTAATCCTGTTGCTTTAGTCGACTATTTTCATTAATGTACCAGGAATACAGGTTTAATGAAAATAGCTAACTGGTTTGCTTCTTCAATCGACTATTTTGTTCCAGACCCTCTTTACGCAGAAAAGTGCAGAACACGGCTTTAAGGCTTTTAAAAGACCTTGACCCAAAGCTTCTCTTCTTATATATAAATACAACTCTAAAGGACGTTTGAGTGTGCGAAAGAATTCAAGAGAATACACTCAAGAGCTGCAAACATTCAAAGCAAAGGAATCTGCAGAAATTTGTTTACTGTTTTTACTGTTCAAGAAGGATATTTTCTTTCACTGTATCTTGTATTCTTTAATCTCAGGGTAGAGATTTGTAAGAGGGTTTTAGAACCCTGTTGTCTGTGATTGGGGTGATCACAGTGACTCAGTGTGAGTCAGTGGGTTTAGAACTGTTCTATAGTGTTTAGAATAGGTTCTTTGAGTTTCTTGTAGTGTTCAAGAAAGATTTGTTGTAAAGAATACATTTCTGATAGTGATTAGGATCTGTGGAGTTGCAGATCACCAACTGGATGTAGTTCTTGCACAAAGAACGAACCAGTATAATTCTTGGTGTTATCTTTTCTTATCCTTCATCATCTGTTATATTCTGCATTAAGAACTAACTTACTATTTTGCAATAATCAGTCGGCTAATTCTCAGTAAACTGCACCAGTAAATTTTCTTATACGAAAAAGTTTTCAATAAAGCTTTATATCAATTCAACCCCCCCTTCTTGATATAATTCCGCATCTAACACGTACTTTTGTTTTACGCATAAAAACATACTTTTTTTGTAATTTATATTTTATTTTCGATCCGTACTTTTATTTAACAAAAAAAACTCAATTTTTCGTAATTTCAAAATTTATACTTTATTCTCTGTCCGTACTTTGGTTTTACAAAAAAAAGTCAATTTTTTATAATTTGGAAATTTATATTTTATTTTCGATCCGTACTTTGGTTTTACAACAAAAATAAATGTTGATGATTTTGGATTTGATGATGTTTAACAGGCTTTGATGATGATTTCAGAATGTTGCTAGGTTGTTGATTAATGGTTCTTGATTATATAACTTAATGGGGATGTTAGATTATGTGTTAAAGAGTTAACTAATTGAAATATAATAATCTGTTGTTTTTATTATTCTTCAATTAGTCTGCTAATCCTGTTGCCTTAGTCGACTATTTTCATTAATGTACCAGGAATATGAGTTTAATGAAAATAGCTAACTGCTTTGCTGCTTCAGTCGACTATTTTATTCCAGACCCCTATTATGCAGAAAATGCAGAATGCGCCTTTAAAGCTTTCAACAGAACACGACCCATAGCTCCTAACTTTGCCTATAAATACAACTCACAAGGACGAATCAAGGTGCGAAAGAATTCAAGAGAATACACACAAGAGTGCAAACGTTTAGAGCGAAAGACTTCTGCAGAATTTGTGTTACTGCCTTCAACTTTTCAAGAAGAATTTTATTTTCACTTTTCTTTGTATTCTTTAATCTCGGGGTAGAGATTTGTGAGAGGGTTTTAGAACCCTGTTATCTGTGATCGGGGTGATCACAGTGACTCAGTGTGAGTCAGTGGTTTAGAACTGTTCTATAGTGTTTTTAGAATAGGTTTTTTGAGTTTCTTGTAGTGTTCAAGAAAGAATTGTTGTAAAGATTTTATTTCTGTTAATGATTAAGATCTGTGGAGTTGCAGATCGCCAACTGGATGTAGTTCTTGCGTAAAGAACAAACCAATATAATCCTTGGTGTTATCTTTTCTTATCCTTCATCATTAGTTAAATTCTGCATTAAGAACTAACCTACTATTTTGTAATAATCAGTCGGCTATTTCTCAGTAAATTGCACCAGTAAAATTTCTGATATGAAAAAGATTTCAATAAACCTTTATATCAATTCAACGCCCCCTTCTTGATATACTTCCGCTACTAACAATTGGTATCAAGAGCAGGTAATTAAAAGGTACTCACGAAAGATCCAAGAAAGATCCAAGATGGATGATAAGCTACCCTTTGCTGAAGGAGCATCAACCAACAGACCTCCACTCTTTGTAGGAGCGAATTACCCCTTCTGGAAAGCCAGAATGAAGATATTCTTCGAGTCTGTTGATAGAGGCATTTGGGATGCAGTGATTAATGGTCCTTTCATTCCAACAGTGAAGGCTGAAGATGGAAACTTGATTGAAAAGCCATGGGATCAGTGGACTGATGCAGAAAATAAAAAGGCTCAGTTTGACAGTAAGGCTGATGAGTCATTATTTTCCCTTATTTTCTTATCTTTCTATACTTGTTTTCATCTCTGATTTGTGCTTAATTGTTTATAATTTGTACTAATTTCTATTAGGGCTATAATTGGACCAAAAATTCATATTTTAATTAATTTGAATTTTCTAAGTTTAATTATTCCAATTTTTATTTTCAGGGCTGTTTAAAATTATTTTGGGCTTGGAATTAATTCATGGACTTCAAGAGGAGCTGCCACGTCACCACTGCCATGTCAGCTGCCATGTCACAACTTGGATTTTGGGCCCAATGGGTCTAGGTTTTCGTGCCCATGCAATGCAGCTACAAGTAGGGCAGCTGAGGAAGGAGCGAAAGCGGCAACAGTAGTAGGAATTTAGGGTTTACGTTTTCGGCTAGAGAGACCAGTTTACGTTTTTTTTTTTTTTGGTTTTTAATTCAGAATTCGTCTACAGTTCCATAATTCCAATTTTCCGTTTTCTATTGCTATTTCGTTTTCAATTTCGTTTTCAAATTCAGTTTACGTTTTCTGCAATGCATTTTCTGTTTTCTGAGTTAATGGAAGGCTAAAACCCCAGGGTGAGCCTCTTGGGCATGCTGCACTCACTGATGGAGATTCTGTGCGTTTTATGGTTTCGTACGTTTGATTCTCCTCTGTGAAGCCTCTGTTCTGGAGGATGCTTAATCCCTTGGAAGGAGACCTTACAAGGTTCACGTTTGCTTAATTCGTGTAGGGAAGTCTTGGGTTAACTTTCGCTTAGTTGGTTAATCTAGACCGAACAAGGATTAAACGGACTGATAATCTGTTGTGAACCAAGGATGTCAGAGATGCATTGTGTTCAAGAGTCTTGCCTATTTTAATTACTGCAATTAATTTGTTATCCGCTGTTTTTAATTAACCCTTGTTTTCTGTCCAAAATCCCCCCCATTGCATGTTCAATCTTTTGACAGTGAAAATTGGTCCTTGGGAGACGACCTAGGAATCATTTCTAGTACTACATTTAATTGTTTTTATTTGACCGAGTACGACATCGACCAAATTTGGCGCCGTTGCTGGGGACCAACGTTTCTGTCCAAAGGTTGTGTTTTTGTGTTTTGTGTTGCTGCATGTTTCAGTGTTGTGTTGTGTTGAATTCGTATTTTTTGTTTTGTTTTGCAGTAACGTGTTTGGTTATCTAATTGTTTCGTAGTGTTTTTTTTTGTTTTGTGGTGTTGTTAAGTGTTGCATTGCAGGTGTAGCAAAAGAAACAAGGGAATTTCGAATTGAGGAGCTGCAGCTGCAGAGTTGAAGCCCAGAGGCACTTATAGTAACCCGATTTTCCCAATTTTTGTTTTAATAGCTAGACTTGTTATTTTTGTTTGAATTTTTGTGTGCACACTTTGTTTGACCCATATTTTGTGTGAAAAATCCCAGAGGCACATATAGTGGCCCAGATTTTGATAACCGAAAATTGATTTTGAGGAAACTTCAAACTGCCATAACTTTTGCCTCGGTTATCAGAATTGGACATATTATATATGCATTTGGGATAGAAAAATGAGATCTACGCAGTGGCCAATCCGCATTGGCCAATGCGGATTGGGGTAAGTAAATCTCCAAAAAAAGGCCGTTTTCTATTTTATTTTTATTTTTGAAGTTTTATTGCTCTTATTTTTCATACTTTCTGGTAGTGGTTCATATAGCTATCCTTTGAATTTTGCTTTTAAATTTGGTGTACTGTCTTTTCATGATTTTAGGGTGATACTCACAAAATTTCAGATCATTTGGACTTCGTTTGAGTATAGTTCCAGTTTTACCTCTATGTATGCTTATGTGTGAAATGCATGATAGTGCATGACTAGAGCCAATCCAGGACAGTTACAACCCTTTGATCCTGAAATAGATAGGACCTTTCATAGATTAGTTAGACACTCTAGGAATTTGTCTTTAGATTCTATATCATTAGATACCATTAGTTTAAGTAGTTCTGAGCATTCTCCCTCTGTGTCTGCAAATTTTAATTCTATGCTTGCTGATTCTGATTCTAATCCTGCTGACTTTCACACTGAGAACAATATGGCTCAGCCTCCACCTCGTGAGAGGACTCTTAGGGAGCTGGCGGCACCTTATTTCACTTATGAAAGCCTATGCATTCAGTATCCTGATGATGTTTCATATGTTCTAAAGACTGGATTAATACATTTGCTACCCAGGTTCCATGGTCTTGCAGGGGAATGTCCACAAAAACATCTGAAGGAGTTCCATATAGTCTGTTGCTCCATGAAGCCACAAGATGTTTTACAAGATCACATCTTTTTGAAGGCATTTCCACACTCTTTGGAAGGTGTTGCTAAAGACTGGTTGTACTACCTTGCGCCCAGATCCATCACTAGTTGGGATGACCTTAAGAGAGTGTTCCTGAATAAATTCTTCCCTGCTTCCAGAACAACAGCAATCAGAAAAGATATTTCAGGAATCCGACAGATGAGTGGAGAGACCTTGTACGAGTACTGGGAGAGATTTAAAAAATTATGTGCAAGCTGTCCACACCATCAGATTTCTGAACAGCTCTTATTGCAGTATTTTTATGAGGGCCTCAATAGTATGGAGAGGAGTATGATTGACGTTGCCAGTGGAGGAGCTCTTGGTGACATGACCCCTGCAGAGGCTAGGAACTTAATTGAAAAAATGGCCTCCAATTCTCAGCAATTCAGTGCTAGAAACGATGCTATTGTTCTCAGGGGAATTCATGATGTGCCTGCTGCTGATTCTTCTTCATCTGCAGATAGGAAGCTTGAGGGAAAGCTTGATGCCTTGGTCAATTTGGTCACTCAGCTTGCCATGAACCAGAAATCTGCACCTACATCTGTGGCAAGGGTTTGCGGCATTTGCACATCAATTGACTATTATACAGATCAGTGTCCATCAATGCAGCAGCCTTCTGATGTTCATGCTCCTCAAGCCTATGCTACAAACATCTACAATAATAGACAACAACAACAACAGCAGCAACAAAATTATGATCTATCCAGCAATAGATATAATCCAGGATGGAGGAGTCATCCTAATCTTAGATGGTCTCCACAGCAACAGCAACAACAACATCCTACACCACCATTTCAGAGTTCTGCTGGTCCCAGTCCAAGCAGACCTTATGTGCCTCCACCAGTACAACAGCAATATCACAGGCAGCAGAATGAAGTTCCTGCACCACCAGCTCCTCAATCTTCTACTTCTGAACCTTCATTGGAGGAGTTAGTGAGGCAGATGACTCTCCAAAATATGCAATTCCAGCAAGAGACCAGAGCTTCCATCCAGAGCTTGACCAATCAGATGGGGCAGATGGCTACTCAACTGAATCAGGCACAGTCACAAAATTCAGATAGATTGCCTTCTCAAACTGTGCAGAATCCGAAAAATGTTAGTGCCATCACATTGAGGTCGGGCAAACAGATTCACATACCCACTGCAGTACCTTCACCTGTTTCTGCACCTGAGCAAAGTGATGAGCAACCAGTTGGTGCCCGGAATTTTCATGCAGGTGGACCTTCTTCCAGCACCAGTTCTGATTTGCAGCAGCCACCTCCTATCCCCCTTCCATTCCCTCCCAAATTGATTCCAAGCAAAAAGATGGAAGAACTGGATAAGGAGATATTGGAGACCTTCAGGAAAGTAGAGGTGAACATACCTCTGCTTGATGCCATCAAGCAAATCCCGAGATATGCAAAATTCCTGAAGGAGCTGTGCACTCATAAGAGGAAAATGAAGGGCAATGAGAGAATCAAGCATGGGCGTAAATGTATCCGCTTTGATAGGTAAATGCATTCCGCACATTCCTGAAAAATGTAAGGACCCAGGTACTTTCTGCATACCTTGTGTTATAGGGAATAACAAATTTGAAAATGCCATGCTTGATTTGGGTGCTTCTATAAATGTCATGCCTCTGTCTATATTTAAATCTCTATCTCTTGGACCTCTGCAACCTACGGGTGTGGTGATACAGTTGGCAAATAGAAGTGTTGCCCACCCTACAGGTTTCATTGAGGATGTCTTAGTTCGGGTTGGTGAACTGATTTTTCCTACTGATTTCTATGTGCTTGACATGGAGGAAGGATTCTCCCATGGATCTGTGCCAATCATTTTTGGCAGACCATTTTTGAAAACAACCCGAACTAAGATTGATGTGTATGCTGGTACATTGTCCATGGAATTTGGTGATAGTATTGTCCATTTTAATATTCTTGATGCCATGAGACATCCATCTGAAGATCATTCTATTTTTCGTGCTGAGATACTTGATGTCGTTGTTGATGAGTATGTTTCTGATTTTCATTCTTTGCATGATAAGAAACATCATTTTCTATCTGATCTGTATACTTCTCTCAATAGCACTGAATCTTAATATATTTCTGAATCGGTTTCTGAGTTTGAGCTCTATTCTGACGTGTTGGGTGCTGTACCTGCACCTCTTGGCCTTAATTCTTTAGAGTCAGAATGCGCTAACCATGTTGCAGGAAGTACACATGAATCTGACTTGCAGGTTGAGGTACATGCTGTGGAACCCTTAGTTCCTTCTACTGCTCAGCCATCTCCCATTCTAGACTTGAAACCTTTACCAGAAAACCTCAAGTATGCCTACTTGGAGGATGATCAGAAGCTGCCAGTGATCATTTCCACCTCCCTTGATGCTGTTCAAGAGGGGAGGTTGTTGCATGTTCTTAAAAAGCATAAGAAAGCCATCGGTTGGACCCTGGCGGACATTCCTGGTATCAGCCCATCCACATGTATGCACAGGATACTCTTAGAGGACGAAGCTAAGCCAGTGAGGCAGCCGCAGAGGCAACTCAACCCTGTCATTTTGGACGTAGTAAAGAAGGAGGTGACCAAGCTTCTTCAGGCTGGGATCATTTATCCTATATCAGATAGTCAGTGGGTGAGTCCAGTCCAGGTGGTCCCCAAGAAGACAGGCCTCACTGTTGTGAAAAATGAGAAGAATGAGCTCATTCCCACTAGAGTGCAAAACAGTTGGAGAGTCTGCATTGACTACCGAAGGCTGAATCAAGCAACACGGAAAGATCATTTTCCGCTGCCCTTCATTGATCAGATGCTTGAGCGTCTGGCAGGTAAATCTCACTACTGCTTTCTTGATGGTTTTTCTGGTTATTTTCAAATCCATATTGCTCCTGAGGATCAAGAGAAAACCACATTCACCTGCCCCTTTGGCACTTTTGCCTATAGGAGGATGCCCTTTGGCTTATGCAATGCCCCTGGCACATTCCAGCGGTGCATGCTTAGTATCTTTTCTGATTTTCTTGAAAATTGCATAGAGGTGTTTATGGATGATTTCACTGTTTACGGATCCTCTTTTGATGCATGCTTAGATAATTTGGATAGAGTGCTTAATAGATGCATTGAAACTGATCTTGTTCTGAATTTTGAAAAATGTCACTTCATGGTAGAACAGGGTATAGTTTTAGGGCATATTATTTCTAGTAAGGGCATAGAAGTAGATCCTGCAAAAGTCTCTGTTATTTCACAATTGCCTTACCCCTCTTGCGTGCGAGAGGTGCGATCTTTTCTTGGCCATGCAGGTTTCTACAGACGCTTAATCAAAGATTTCAGTAAGAAGGCCCTTCCACTGTCCAATCTGCTCCAGAAGGATGTTGACTTTGTTTTTTATGACAGGTGTAAACAGGCTTATGACTGCCTCAAGGAAGCATTGACCACCACTCCAATCATTCAGGCACCGGATTGGACACTCCCATTCGAGCTGATGTGTGATGCATCCAATTATGCATTGGGAGCTGTCCTGGCACAGAGGGTTGACAAGTTGCCTCGGGTGATATATTATGCTTCCAGGACTTTGGATGCTGCTCAAGCAAACTACACCACAACAGAAAAAGAGCTGCTTGCTATTGTTTTCGCTCTTGATAAATTTAGATCATATTTGCTTGGTTCTCGTGTTATTGTTTATACTGACCATGCAGCTCTGAAGTACCTGCTAAAAAAGGCTGAGTCAAAGCCCAGATTGATCAGGTGGATGCTCTGGCTCCAAGAATTTGATCTGGATATCCGTGACAGGAGTGGAGCACAGAATTTGGTAGCAGACCATCTCAGCAGGATTGAAAGAGCTGAGGATAATGCTGACGTCTTGCCCATCCAGGACAATTTTCCTGATGAAAATTTGCTCACTTTCTCTTCTGTTTCTTCTGTTTCTTGGTTTGCAAATATTGTTAGCATCACGAGCTCAAATTGATAAAATTAAGAGTGATGCTAAGCATTATATTTGGGATGACCCCTATTTGTGGAAGTTATGCAGTGACCAGGTAATCAGGAGATGTATTCCAAATCATGAGATTGACTCGGTCCTGCAGTTTTGTCACTCTTCTGCACCAGGTGGCCATCTAGGCATTCAGAGGACAGCTCGCAAAGTGCTTGATTATGGTTTATACTAGCCCACCATCTTTAGAGATGCGTGGAAGATTTGTAGCACTTGTGAGCAGTGTCAGCGATCAGGAAGATCCCTTACATGGAGACAGCAGATGCCTCAGCAACCCATGTTGTTCTGTGAGGTGTTTGATGTCTGGGGTATTGATTTCATGGGTTCCTTTCCTGTTTCTTTTGGTTTTTCCTACATTCTTTTAGCTGTTGATTATTTTTCGAAATGGGTGGAAGCCAAAGCCACCAGGACTAATGATGCTCGGGTTGTTGTGGATTTTGTTAGATCTCACCTATTTTGCAGGTTTGGAGTACCCAGAGCTATTGTTAGTGATCAAGGCACCCATTTCTGTAACAGATCTATACAGGCTTTACTCAAGAAGTATGGGGTGGTGCACATAATTTCTACACCCTACCACCCCAAAACCAACGGGCAAGCCGAAATTTCAAACAGGGAGATCAAGAGAATCTTAGAGAAGATTGTCCAGACCAACAGAAAAGACTGGAGTAACAGGTTGGATGATGCTCTTTGGGTGCATAGGACTGCCTACAAAGAACCCATAGGGATGTCCCCTTATCGAGTTGTCTTTGGTAAGGCATGTCATTTACCTGTTGAGATTGAGCATCGGGCCTATTGGGCTGTGAAGACTTGCAATTTCTCATAGATCAGGCTGGTGAGGAAAGGCGGTTGCAACTAAATGAGCTTGATGAGATCCGCTTAGAAGCCTACAAGAATTCAAAATTCTACAAGGAAAAAACCAAGAAGTTCCATGACAGCTTGATAGCTAGAAAGGATTTCATGGTTGGCCAGAAAGTTCTGTTATACAATTCTCGGCTCGGACTCATGGGTGGTAAGTTACGATCAAAGTGGATTGGACCTTTTGTTGTTACTAATGTTTATCCTTATGGTACAGTTGAGATCAAAAGTGAATCCACAGATAAGAGCTTTAAGGTCAATGGGCACCGTCTGAAGCCCTTCCTCAGCAATCCTTCTTTGTTGGATGTTGTTGTGGAGGAGATGTCTCTGCTTGACCCTGCTTCTCTCCCACCATGACTTAGGGAGTTTTCTTTTTCCTTCTCCCTCTTTACTTTTTATTGCACTTGTCCAGATCTATTGATTGTTTTGATTTCTCTGATCTTCTGTTTGTGCCACATTGGGACAATGTGTAGTTTAAGTGTGGGGGGAGATTGTTCTTTGTTTAAGTCTTTCTTGTTGTTTTTTTTGTTAGTTTGAGTCTTTGTCGTGTGTACAGTTTCGCATATTTCCTTTTGATTTCTGGGTTTTGTTTAGGTTGAAGGCTCTTACTTCACTCTTGGATACGAGTTGCTTGATACTGTATGGATTGAAATCCTTATTTTTCTCTGCTTGGAACGATGATTATGAGGCTTGAGAGGTTGATTTAATTGTGACAGAAGTTATACCATGTGTGAGGATTTGAGCCACTATCTATTCTTTCTTGTGTGTTATGCCTCTTGATTGCTTGCACAATTGCCTTGTCTTGACTCTGTTTGATACTTCTTGGTTCACATGCATGTTTGGACATGATTAAGGCATTTGTTCTCATAAGCCCCTGGCCAAATAAGCTTACCCTGAATTAATTCCTTTGTTAAACCCTGTTGAGCCTGCATTCCCTTTTTTTTGTTTGAAGCTCATTACAAGCCTTAAGTGAAAAACCTATGATTACCTTAACCTTAGGGAATTTTTGGAGCTTTGAAATCGTTTTGGGAATAAGTTCTTGAATAAGTGTGGGGGTGTCTCATTGGTTATTTTATTTTGGCTAGTTGGTTCTTCCTGCTTTACATATCTTAGCGTTTCATGATGGATTGTTTATTCATTCTGTTCTAAAAAAAATAAAAAAAATAAAAAAAAATAAAAAAAAAGAAGAAAAAGAAAAAGTGCTTTTGTTTGAGGCAAAGGAAAAGGAATGGTGTTAGAGGTTTATTAGAGGTTTTTGGGTTTGCTCTTATGCTTATTTCTTACTTATTCCCCATTGCTCCTCTAGTTCCTCTGGTTTGTAGCTACTTATCCTATATTTTATCCTTTACCCTGTCCTTGACCACATTACAACCCTGGAAAGACCTTATGATCCTTATGTGCATGTTTATTAGGTGTTGATTTTAGAGGCTTGCCAAGTCTATCTGCTGCTTGTTTTTCATGAGTGCTTTGAGAGTATACAGTTACCTAGGCATTTGAGAGATACAGTGATACAGTGCATCTTGTGAGATTCTGTTGCTTTTAATTCACCTCTTGATGCTGACTGATTGTCTTACCATGTTTTGGCATGTTTGGATGATTTCCATAAGTATCTAGTTTCTCTGATTCTTTGTGTGTTGGATGTTGTCTACTCCCTTTCTGTTCCCAGGATTCATTAAGGAGTGCGTAAATCTGTTTGTTTTCTTGTGTGTCTTCTTGTTTCTGTTTCTTCCTGTTGCGTCTCTCTCTTTGATATCTTTGGAGTTTTTCCTTGCTTTGAACTTTGATTTTGCCCAGGAGTGCAAAAGAATAAGTGTGGGGGAATTTGATGAGTCATTATTTTCCCTTATTTTCTTATCTTTCTGTACTTGTTTTCATCTCTGATTTGTGCTTAATTGTTTATATTTTGTACTAATTTCTATTAGGGCTATAATTGGACCAAAAATTCATATTTTAATTAATTTGAATTTTCTAAGTTTAATTATTCCAATTTTTATTTTCAGGGCAGTTTAAAATTATTTTGGGCTTGGAATTAATTCATGGACTTCAAGAGGAGCTGCCACGTCACCACTGCCATGTCAGCTGCCACGTCACAACTTGGATTTTGGGCCCAATGGGTCTAGGTTTTCGTGCCCATGCAATGCAGCTACAAGTAGGGTAGCTGAGGAAGGAGCGGAAGCGGCAGCAGTAGTAGGAATTTAGGGTTTACGTTTTCGGCTAGAGAGACCAGTTTACGTTTGTTTTTTTTTTGGTTTTTAATTCAGAATTCGTCTATAGTTCCATAATTCCAGTTTTCCGTTTTCTATTGCTATTTCGTTTTCTATTGCTATTTCATTTTCTATTGCTATTTCATTTTCTATTGCTATTTCGTTTTCAATTTTGTTTTCAATTTCGTTTCCAATTTCGTTTTCAATTGCATTTTCAAATTCAGTTTACGTTTTCTGCAATGCATTTTCTGTTTTCTGAGTTAATGGAAGGCTAAAACCCCAGGGTGAGCCTCTTGGGCATGCTGCACTCACTGATGGAGGTTCTGTACGTTTTATGGTTTCGTACGTTTGATTCTCCTCTGTGAAGCCTCTGTTCTGGAGGATGCTTAATCCCTTGGAAGGAGACCTTACAAGGTTCACGTTTGCTTAATTCGTGTAGGGAAGTCTTGGGTTAACTTTCGCTTAGTTGGTTAATCTAGACCGAACAAGGATTAAACGGACTGATAATCTGTTGTGAACCAAGGATGTCAGAGATGCATTGTGTTCAAGAGTCTTGCCTATTTTAATTACTGCAATTAATTTGTTATCCGCTGTTTTTAATTAACCCTTGTTTTCTGTCCAAAAACCCCCCATTGCATGTTCAATCTTTTGACAGTGAAAATTGGTCCTTGGGAGACGACCTAGGAATCATTTCTAGTACTACATTTAATTGTTTTTATTTGACCGAGTACGGCATCAACCAAATTTCCAAAAACATTTTAACATCTGCTCTTAATCTTGATGAGTTTTTCAGGGTTTCTCAATGCACAACAGCAAAAAAAATGTGGGATATTCTACAAGTTACCCATGAAGGTACAAAAAATGTGAAGAGAGCAAGAAAGCACACCCTTATCCAAGAGTATGAAATGTTTCAGATGCAACCTGGAGAGAGCATTCAAGATGTGCAGAAGCGCTTTACACACATAGTGAATCATCTGCTGGGTTTGGGGAAGAAGTTTGATGATGAAGAGTTCAACATAAAGGTTCTCAAATGCCTAAGTAGAAGCTGGCAGCCGAAAGTCACAGCAATCCTTGAAACAAAGGACTTGACTGTCATGAACACTACTACTTTGTTTGGAAAACTCAGGGAACACGAGCTGGAGTTAAGCAGGCTTGATCAACTGGAGACTTCTGATAAAAAGAACAAGAGTCTTGCACTAAAAGCCAATGAATGTTTAAAGAGTGATGTAGAGAAAGAAGATGAAAGTACAGAATTTGCAATGCTGGTTAAGAAATTTGGAATAAGAGGAAGAATAACCCAAAAGACAGGTTTCAAGAAAATTAGAAAAGGTACACCAGGAAACCTGATGTTAATTCCTCTAATTTCTCATGCTTTAATTGTGGGCAGCTAGGACATGTCAAGATAGATTGTCCTCTCTTGAATCAAAGAAAAGATAGAAGCCCAGAAAGGAAGGAAAGAAGAGACAAAGACAAACGCATTCAGCACTTCAAGAAAGGCAAGAAAGCATACATGGCCTGGGATGAAAGTGATTCCAGCAAATCATCAACTTCAGATTCTGAATCTGAAAACCAAGCCAATCTGTGCCTTGTAGCTAATGAAGAAACATCCAGCCAAGTGAGTATTTGTGATTCTGATGTTAGTGAGAATTATGACACCTTGTTTGATGCATTCAGAGAATTACATGATGAAGCAAAAAAACTGGATCATCAAAATAATCGACTAAAAGGACTGAATAACTGGCTAGAAAACAAATTACTGGAACTGGAAAACCAGAATAGCAGACTGAAAGATGAAAATAGTCAGCTAAAAGACAGAGTCCTGGAACTAGAGAACCAGATAGAATCTGATAAATCTGAAAGTGATAAAATTAAATCTGTAAAGTGTGAAAACTGCATTAATCTTCAAAATAAAGTTGGTTATCTTATTAAAACTTTAGCAAAGTTTCAAATTGGTCATAATACACTTAATCAACTACTAGATTCTCAAATTGGATATTCAAATGGAAATGGTCTTGGTTATGGAAAGTCTACAAAACATTATAATGCTGCTAAGTACAAATCTTATCCAAGTAACAGATTTAAAAAATGTTCTTATTGTTTGAAACATGGACATATATCTAGATTTTGCTATGTCAAGAATTTTGGGATTTCAAGAGGTGAATACTATTGGAAACCCAAATCATATGTTGTTCCTAACTCCAAAGGACCCAACATGTTTTGGGGACCTAAATTTCTAAATTAACTTTGTTTTGCAGATCTGTCATAGAGCAAAGAGAGCTTTATGGTATCTAGATAGTGGTTGCTCTAAACACATGACAGGTGACAAATCAAAGCTGATTAATTTCAAGGCATATGAAGCTGGTGTTGGACTTGAAGACTTGATTTCAAGTGGATTTGATGTCTCCAACCACCTTTGATGATGAAGATGATGGTGCTTGAAGAATGAAGATTGTGTCTTAGGATTAGAGTGTCTTAGGATGTGTGGTAAGATGCATTTCAATTAATCTTGGACTTAATCTTGGGTTTTAAAATGATTTAAAATGTTTTTAAAAGGTTTTAAAATGTTTTCAAGGGTATTAACTGTTGGAATAAATGGCTGAGTTTAAGAGGGGGGGTGAATTAAACTTTCAAAGATTTTCGAAACCCAATGCCCAATTATGAAAAACCAGTTGCGGAATGAAGTTTTAAACCAGTTTTATAGGTTCTTGAAATGCTCTTTATCAATTGATCATATACCCAATTCAATTTCAAGTTAAACTTCAATTACCGAATGTAAAGAGTTCAAGGGAAGAAGAACAACACAGCAGATTTATACCGGTTCACCTTTCAACAAAGGCTACATCCAGTTTCCTAATCAAACAAATTCAATCAATTCACTAAAAACCAGTTTTTACATGAACACTACATGCAAAACTGAAACCAGAAAGCTGCACCAAGTCTTGAACCCTACAAGACTTCTAAACACCTGTAAAACCCTATTACAAGATCTCTTAATCACCTCGATTAAGATACAAACACGCAGACTAGCCAACACACAAAGAATTGGATTGAATTCACCTGGAAATTCAATGCGAAACGCAAGCAGAGCACCGGCAAGAACGAGAAAAGCAGAGCATGCAATTCTTGATTTGATTTGCACTCAAATGAATCTTGATCGTCTTGGAGTGATTCGCAAAATGTTTTAGAGTGTATTAGGAACGTTCTTGCTTAATGGGTCTTTTAGAAAAGGTTTCGTCTATTAGTTCTTTGAGTTTCAAGATATATATAGAAAGCTGTTAAAGCAGATTCACGAGGAAATAGTCGGTTGAAAGCAGCGTTTTAGTCGGTTGTTTTCATTAAAAAACAATTTTCCGGTGAGCACTTGTTTCTTGAAACTTGAAAGCAGATCGAGTTGAAATCTCGTTTTAACTAGCTATTCGAGAACTGAATTTCACGAAACAAAGCTACCGAGGATTTTAAGCTGGTTTAAATTTCAACATGATCGGCTGAAATTTTCAAAATACAAAGCTTTGAAAATGAAGAAACAGTTTAACTAGTTGAAATCAGATTTTTAACCGGTTAAAAAAGCAGTTAAACCTTTGAAATCATTTTAAAACCTTTTTAAAACATTTCAAAACATTTTAAACTCCAAGACTAAGATCAAGATAGATTGAAATGCATCATACCACACAACCTAAGACTCTCCAATCCTAAGACAAAATCTTCATTCTTCAAGCATCAACATCTTCATCATTAAAAGTGGTTGGAGACATCAAATCCACTTGAAACCAAGTCTTCAAGTCCAACAAACTCCCCCTATTTGATGATGACAACCACTTGATGCATTCATTGTCTTTGAAGAATGTAGGAGTCCTGCACAAAACAAAATACAGCAGCGAGAAATAGCATAGCAGTGTGATAAAACAATTTATCGGAGAAATAGCGGCGAGAGAAAAAAATCAGCGGCGAGAAAAAACAGATCGCGACGGCAGATTCTCCCCTTAGCGATTCAGATTCTCCCCTTTCATCTTTCACTTGCTCTTCACGTGCCTTCAAATGCATTCAACAATTTCTCCCCTTTGGAATCATCAAATAGCACAGGAGAAAAGAAATAACATAGCATATGCAGACAAATTTTAAATTGTTCAAGATACATGGGAATTTAACCCAATTAACAACACAAACAACAACACAAACTAATAGAAATTAAAAGGCACAAGAGATACACGGAAAATAACAATAGCATGAGGGACAACATCTTGAAACCACTACTGACGGATTCGGTGACGACAAGCGAGAACTCAGCGGTGATATCGGTCATTATCTTCTTCACTATCATCACCGGGAGTAGCATAAGAACCCATATTTATTTGTGCAAGTTGGGCATGTAAATCTTCAATACTTTGATCAATGCGCCCAAACCTATTAATGCAGTAGTTGTGATGATATTGTTGATGAGATTGGATGGCATCAAATCTTTTAACGTTGCTTGTTCAAACAATGAAAGTGGAGGTCCACGGTCAGCTGGAGGAACATAAGGTACAATATCTCCCATGGAGTATCATTACGCACCGGCTTGAATTTCCAGCTTCATCGATTGCGGTTCCAGGCACCAGCGAGCGTTCAGCGAAATTTTGCCCTGCGTTGGCGAGTATCTTGTGCGGCGGTCAAGTTCCATTGCTTTTGGTAAATCCAAACTTAAAGAAAGCTATTGTCCAGGCTGGTGGGTTCTCCCTATACTTGATTTTCTGTTCACCTCTAATGTCCACACCAAAATACTCAAAGAATTTGGAGATTATCACAGCATATGGAAGACGGTAATCTGGCAGCCTTTTGGACTTCATCATGTGATCTTTGATGATATGAATCCAGTTAATCCTCACAGATTTCATTAGACAAAAAAGTAGAAGAAGATCACCTTCATTCAATGTAGCATGATTGCTTGCCCCTTGGAGTGATCATCCATGTGATGATAAATGTAAGCACCCTTGCTGTCAATGTAAGTCCACCAACTTGGAATCCACGAACAGAACCTTGAGGATTTCTCAAACACTCTCTGTATGTTTGCACCTTGTTAAAATCTTCCAAGGAACCACACAAACCTCTGCTAACCACAATGCCATCAGTTTTGAAGCCCCCAATTCTTTTCCAGACAGAATTGTTTATAATCATTTCTGTTCCTTTCACTTTGGAAGTTAAAACAGATCCATCATGTTTGAGATTTGTGTAGAATACTTTCACCAAATACGGGTATATGAACCCATTTAATTCCAGAAATTGCTGCGAGATCCGATGTTGAATCATAGCTATAATATCGATCGAGTCCTTCATCTTCCAGCCACTGAGAACTAAGCACTTTGGGTGAGTTAACAGCCTTCCTACTTTGGATGACCCAGCCTTTTTTGATCTCTTCCTTGGGTTGCTTGAGGAGGCCATTGCAAAAAAAATGCACAGAAACAGAGTATATGCAGAGTTTTTGCACGAGTAAAGTGAATGCTAAAGTAACAATGCTACCCACATGTATTTAACATTTCAGATTTTCAATTTATTAAGAAATTAGTGCTTTGTTCGATCAAAGAAGGAATCAATTGCATTCGGTTGGAATATATTGGACGAGAGATATGCGGCGAGCACGGTTTTGACCAGAGAAATCGGTTAGTTCAATGCAACACGTATTTGGAGAGAGAAACCGGCTAAAAAGTAAAGCAAATGCACTACAAGACAAAGCAGCGATCAAGATTCTTTGAATCGGCTTTATCTATCATGTTTAAATGCTCAATTCTCATTTAATCAACTTAAATGCATCAATTGAATGTGAATCAATGTAGTTTAACAGCAAATTCGCACAAATTTTAAATTTTGCATGATGACAGGCAATTTCAGTCAGTTGATTTATGAAAAACGGTGATTAAAGCAGAAATCACGATCTTGGTTTAATGCGAGATAAGCGATTTTAGCCGACTAAATCGACGGATCAACCGGCTAAAATAGAAAGCGAGATATTACTTGCACATCCACTGCAGCCCCAAATTAGGCAAAACAAGCGATTAAAAGCCAGAAACAACTAGCTAAAATCCTGAATAACATTGCAGATTTCACTTATAACATACAATATGCAAATCTAACTGTAATTAATCAAGAATTATGCAGATTTAAGCATTCAAACACACAAATACAGCATGATTAACAGCAGAAATGAATCATATACAGGAATTACATCACATTTGAAACATCAAGAACACCCGACTCATTTCTTAATTGGAAAAACCTATCTTTTGGGAGTGGTTTGGTAAATATATCGACAAGTTGGTTATTAGAGTCAACAAATTCAATTATGCAATCACCTTTTTGAACATGATCCCTAATGAAATGGTGCCTTATTTCTATATGTTTCGTTCTAGAGTGCAAAACAGGATTTTTTGTTAAGTTTATAGCACTTGTATTGTCACATCTAATAGGAATGTGATCTAGTTTCAAACCATAATCAAAAAGCTGCTTGTTTTAACCAAAGAGTTTGAGCACAACGGCTCCAGCTGCAACATACTCGGCTTCGACGATAGACAAAGCCACACTAGCTTGCTTTTTGCTATGCCATGATACTAGACTACTTCCTAGTAGATGACAAGTTCCACTAGTGCTTTTTCTATCAAGTTTACATCCAGCAAAGTCTGCATCCGAATAGCCCACTAGATTAAAAGAAGCACCTTTAGGATACCACAAACCAACATTAATAGTTCCTTTTAGATATTTCAAAATTCTTTTAGCAATTGCAAAATGTGATTCTTTGGGATTAGATTGAAACCTAGCACACATGCATACACTAAACATTATATCGAGGCCTACTAGCGGTTAGATATAATAGTGAACCAATCAAACCTCTATACTTAGTGGAATCAAAGGTTTACCACTTTCATCCGCATCAAGATAGCTGGCTGGTAGCCATGGGTGTGCTTGATTCTTTGCATGTTGTCCATCTCATATTTCTTTAACGACTCTTTGCAATATTTTGGTGATTGAGGAATGTTCCATGATCTAATTGCTTGACTTGTAAGCCTAAGAAGAAGTTTAGATCACCCATCATTGACATTTCAAACTCCCCTGCATAGCTGCAACAAATTCTTCACAAAGCTTCTCATTAGTGGATCCAAAGATAATATCATCCACATAAACACTGCACCGAGTATAATGTTGTCCAAAGACTTTCTAATGAACAAAGTTTTATCAACTTGGCCCCTTTCATAGTTTTGAGAGATAAGGAAGTTACTTAACCTTTCATACCATTGTCTTGGAGCTTGCTTGAGTCCATAAAGAGCCTTTTGAGCTTATATACATGGTTAGGAAATTTGTGATCAACAAATCCGGATGGTTGTGAAACATAGATTTCTTCATTTATATATCCATTCAAAAATGCACTTTTCACATCCATTTGATGCAGTTTGAATCCAATCATGCATGAGAAAGCAAGTAATAACCTAACCGCTTCTAACCTAGCAACAGGAGCATATGTTTCCTCATAATCTATTCCTTCCTCTTGGTTATACCCTTTAGCTACAAGCCTAGCTTTGTTTCTAGTTATTACTCCTTGATCATTCATTTTATTTTTAAACACCCACTTTGTGCCAATTATATTCATGTTAGGTGTGCAAGGGACTAGTTCCCAAACCTCATTCCTTTTAAATTGGTTCAGTTCATCTTGCATTGCCAAAATCCAGTTTTCATCCAATAAAGCATCATCAACACATTTAGGCTCAACTTGGGAAACAAATGCAGCGAGTTAAACATGTATCATGCATAGACCTTCTTGTAGAAACACCTCTTTGAACATCTCCTATCACATTTCCAATGGACAGATTGCGAGGCACCCTCCATTCTTTAGGTAGATCATTTTTACGCAGAATTTAATTACGGTGCCGGGATTTCGATCGGTTCTTTTTATTTTCACCGGCTAAAATACCACTGCAGCAGCTTTTTCGGTTTCTACATGTCCAGTTGATACACCTTCAATTAAGTTCTCTTCACACACTTGCACCACTCACTTGCACCTTCATTTTGCACATTAGTCTCATCAAAAACAACATGTATTGATTCCTCAATGATAGCTAATCTCTTGTTGAAGATCCTATATGCTTTGCTATGTAAAGAATAGCCTAAAAACAATGCATCATCGGCTTTAGCATCAAATTTGCCAAGTTTTTCTTTGCCATTATTTAAAACAAAACACTTACGACCAAACACTCTAAGATGTGCTATGTTGGGTTTTCTCCCTTTGTACAATTCATAAGGGGTTTTCTTCAAAATAGGTCTTATCAAAACCCTATTTATTATGTAACATGCAGTATTCTATGCATCAGCCCAAAAATATTTAGGGATGTTTGATTCATTAAGCATTGTCCTAGCTAGTTCCTCAAGTGATCTATTTTTCCTCTCAACAACACCATTTTGTTGAGGAGTCCTAGGCGCTGAAAAGTTATGCTTAATCCCATATTTTTCACAAAAATGATTGAACTTTTCATTTTCAAATTCCCCTCCATGATCACTTCTAAGAGCACTTATCTTTGCAGCTGTTTTCATTTTGTAAAACCTTGGCAAGTTTCTTAAAAGCATGAAATGCATCACTTTTATTTTTCAAAAACAAAGTCCAAGTAAACCTAGAATAGTCATCAACAATAACCAAAGCATAATAGTTTCCACCAATACTCATTGTTCTAGATGGACCAAACAAATCCAAATGCAGCGAGTTCCAAAGGTTTTGTTGTTGACACATAATTTTCAGATTAAAAGAAACTTTGGTTTGTTTACCCTTTTGGCATGCATGACAGATTTTATCTTTCTCAAATTTCAGTTTAGGTAACCCTAAAACAAGTTCTTTTGAAAACAGTTTTTCCAAATGGTTCATGTTAATATGTGCAGCTCTCCTATGCCAAAGCCATGAACTATCTTCCTTAGACATGAGACATGTAAGATTAGTTGCACACATATGATCAAGATCAAGCATATAAATGTTTTCAATTCTCTTGCCTAACATGCAGATTTTATCAGAATTTTTCTCAAGGATCTTGCAATGGTTTGATTCAAAAGTGATTCTAAAACCTTTATCACATAGCTGGCTAATACTAAGAAGATTATGCTTCAAACCTTCAACATATAACACATTTTCAATGAGGATTGAAGAAATGTTACCAACATCACCACTTCCAAGAATTTTCCCTTTATTATTATCTCCATATGTGACAAAACCTCCATTTTTCAAGGTGAGTTTGACAAACTTCCTTTTGTCACCACACATGTGCCTTGAACAGCCACTATCTAGATACCACAATGATTCCTTGGCCTTCAAGAACACCTGCAAAACACAATCAATGGAGAGAATTTGGTACCCACGTCAATTTGGGTCCAACAAAGTTAATAACCTTTCTACCACATTTTGGCTTCCAAATAAATTGACCACTAGGAACACCAAATTTTCTGATTTTGCATGATTTTGAAGTATGTCCCTTGTTCATACAATAGAAGCAAGTAATGGATGAAGTCTTTGGACGGTTTTCTATGTGAAAAGAAATTTCTATAAGCCTTTTGTTTCTTTTGAAAACCATTTTTAAATCCAAGTCCAGCTTTATTCGTTACACAATTTTTAAATTCTAAAAGTGTGTCCAAGTTGGCTCTTCCCATGGTGAATTTAGCTAGAGATTTGTTCAAATACTCAATTTGATTTTCTAAAGTTACGCGGTTTGTGCAGATTTTTCCAACATGTTCATCATTGCAACTTGAAGCTTTGTAAATCATTTCCAGATTTTCAAAATCAGTTTTTGAATTTTCCAGCTCTTTCTCTAGCTCTTTCACCTTGTTCTCTAGCCAATTGTTCATTCCTTTAAGCCTATTGTTAGAACAAGCAACCTTATTAGCCTCTTCATGCAATTCCAGAAAATTTTGCAGCGGTGATCATAAGGAAGACCATTTTGAGTAGTGGAGGAACTTACACTACTTGCTGTATCACCATTAGCCATAAGACAAAGATTGGCTCTTTCATCATCACTTGAAGAGTCACTAGAGGAGATATCATTCTCATCCCATGCTATGTAAGCCTTCTTGGTTTTGAATGATCTTTCATGCTTCTTTTCTCCATTTCTCTCTTTGTTTTGTGAGTTTGGACATTCGAGCCTTTATATGTCCCTGTTTTCCACAACCAAAAGCAGGTAAAGTTAGAAGAAGCTAAATCAGATTTTTATTATACCTCTTGTTCTTGTAATCTTTGTTCTTGTATTTCAAGAACTTGTTGAACTTTCTAACTAAGAGGTTCAGATTTTACGCATCACTTCCTCCATGTCCTTCATCCTCACTATTCTCCTCTTTGTGAACCAAAGTCTTCAAGGCAAGCCACTTTCTTTTTCTTGTCATTGTCTTCTTGTTCAGCAAGTCTATTCAACTCTAGCTCATGTTCCCTTAGCTTTCCAAAAAGTGCAGCAACACTCATTGTTGACAAGTCCTTGGATTCAGAAATTGCTTGTAACTTTGGGTTGCCAACTTCGATCCAAACATTTCGGCACTTTGATGTTCAGCTCCTCTTTCTCAAAGACTTTTCCAAGGCCGATCGGATGGTTTATAATGTGTGTAAACCTCTTTTGCACATCTGAAACAGTTTCTCGAGGAAGCATTACGAACATCTCATACTCTTGGATTAAAGTATGCTTTCTTGCTCTTTTAACATCAGTTGTTCCTTCATGAGTAACCTCCAACACTTCCCACATCTCTTTAGCATTGGAACACTGTGAAACACGAAAGAATTCATCAAGATTAAGTGCAGATGTAATGATGTTCTTTGCTTTACAATCATATTGCACTTTCTTTTGTTCATCAGCATTTAAACTTTCCCATGGTTTTTCTTCTTTAGGAATATACGGTCCATTGACTATAGCATTCCAAATCCCTATATCAATTGATTCAATGAAAATCTTCATTCTCACTTTCCAAAATGGATAGTTTACCCCAGAAAACATAGGTGGCTCTGTTTATAGAAGCACCCTACGCAAAGGCAATTTTCCTTCGACCATGTTTGAAATTTTTCAGAAAACTTGAATATTTTTCAAGAACCAGCTCTTGATACCAATTGTTGGAATAAATGGCTGAGTTTAAGAGGGGGGGTGAATTAAACTTTCAAAGATTTTCGAAACCCAATGCCCAATTATGAAAAACCAGTTGCGGAATGAAGTTTTAAACCAGTTTTATAGGTTCTTGAAATGCTCTTTATCAATTGATCATATACCCAATTCAATTTCAAGTTAAACTTCAATTACCGAATGTAAAGAGTTCAAGGGAAGAAGAACAACACAGCAGATTTATCTTTGGTTCACCTTTCAACAAAGGCTACATCCAGTTTCCTAATCAAACAAATTCAATCAATTCACTAAAAACCAGTTTTTACATGAACACTACATGCAAAATTGAAACCAGAAAGTTGCACCAAGTCTTGAACCCTACAAGACTTCTAAACACCTGTAAAACCCTATTACAAGATCTCTTAATCACCACGATTAAGATACAAACACGCGACTAGCCAACACACAAAGAATTGGATTGAATTCACCTGGAAATTCAATGCGAAAGCAACAGAGCACCGGCAAAACGAGAAAAACAGAGCATGCAATTCTTGATTTGATTCGCACTCAAATGAATCTTGATCGTCTTGGAGTGATTCGCAAAATGTTTTAGAGTGTATTAGGAACGTTCTTGCTTAATGGGTCTTTTAGAAAAGGTTTCGTCTATTAGTTCTTTGAGTTTCAAGATATATATAGAAAGCTGTTAAAAGCAGTTGCGAGGAAATAGTCGGTTGAAGCAGCGTTTTAGTCGGTTGTTTTCATTAAAAACAATTTTCCGGTGAGCACTTGTTTCTTGAAACTTGAAAGCGATCGGTTGAAATCTCGTTTTAACTAGCTATTCGAGAACTGAATTTCCTGAAACAAAGCTACCAGGATTTTAAGCTGGTTTAAATTTCAACATGATCAGTTGAAATTTTCAAAATACAAAGCTTTGAAAATGAAGAACAGTTTAACTAGTTGAAATCAGATTTTTAACCAGTTAAAAAACAGTTAAACCTTTGAAATCATTTTAAAACCTTTTTAAAACATTTCAAAACATTTTAAACTCCAAGACTAAGATCAAGATAAATTGAAATGCATCATACCACACAACCTAAGACTCTCTAATCCTAAGACAAAATCTTCATTCTTCAAGCATCAACATCTTCATCATTAAAAGTGGTTGGAGACATCAAATCCACTTGAAACCAAGTCTTCAAGTCCAACATTAACTGGTTTTTAACTGATTAAAAATCTGGTTTCAATCAGTTAAACTGTTCTTCATTTTTAAAGCTTTGTTTTTGGCAAATTTTAGCTAGCTGTTTTTTGGAATTTAACCAGCTAAAATTCTGGTGTCTTTTGTTAAGGAATTCCAGTTCTCTGGAATAGCTAGTTAAAACGGGTTTTCAACTGACTGATTTCAAGTTTAAGAAAAAGGGTGCTCACTGAAAAATTCCTTTTAATGAAAACAACCGATTTAAATGTGTTTTCAACCGACTATTTTCGTCAGAATCAGTTTTAAAACACTGAAATAGTTTTGCTATGAATAACTTGAAATTCAAAGAACTCGGTGATGAATCATTTTCAGAAGAACCCACTGTGCAAGAACGTTTCTCTAATACTCTAAATCAATTTGCGAATCTCTCCAAGAAGTCCAAGATCCAATTGAATAGCTAATTGATTCAAGATTTGCGTGCTCTGTTTTTCGTTCATAGCTGTTGCTCTGTTTTCTGTACTGCACTGAATTTCCAGGTGAATTCAGTCCAATTCTTTGTGTGTGTGTTAGCTGCGTTTGCGTCTCTTAATTAGGGTGATTAAGGGTTCTTGTAATAGGGTTTTACAGGTGTTTAGAGGTCTTGTAGGGTTCAAGATCAGGTGCAGCTTTCTGGTTTTCGTTTTTCGTGTAGTGTTCATGTAAAAACTGATTTTTAGTGAATTGATTGGATTTGTGTGTTTAGGAAACTGGATGTAGCCTTTGTTGAAAGGTGAACCAGTATAAATCTCCTATGTTGTTCTTCTTTCCTTAATCTTTTACATTTGGCAATTGATATTTGATTTGTAATTGAATTGGATATATAATCAATTGATTAACAGCATTTAAAAAACTTATAAAAACTGGTTTTTCATCTTCATTCTAAATCTGGTTTTTCTTAATTGGCCTTTGAATTTCGAAAATCTTTAAGTGTTTAATTCACCCCCCTCTTAAACACAACCATTTATTCCAACAATTGGTATCAGAGCTGGTTCTTGAAAAATATTCAAGTTTTACGAAAATTTTCAAACATGGTTGAAGGAAAATTGCCTTTTGCGGAGGGTGCTTCTATAAGCAGGCCACCAATGTTTTCGGGGTAAACTATCCATTTTGGAAAGTTAGAATGAAGATTTTCATTGAATCAATTGATATAGGTATTTGGAATGCTATAGTCAATGGACCGTATATCCCTAAAGAAGAGAAACCTTGGGAAAGTTTAAATGCTGATGAACAAAAGAAAGTGCAATATGATTGTAGAGCTAAGAATATCATAACATCTGCACTTAATCTTGATGAATTCTTTCGTGTTTCACAGTGTTCCAATGCTAAAGAAATGTGGGAAGTGTTGGAGGTAACACATGAAGGGACAGGTGATGTAAAAGAGCTAGGAAGCACACTTTAATCCAAGAGTATGAGATGTTTAGAATCTTTGCCGGAGAAGCTGTTTCGAGATGTGCAAAAAGATTTACACACATTGTAAATCATCTAATAGGTCTTGGAAAAGTGTTTGAGAAAGAGGAGCTGAACATAAAAGTGCTGAAATGTTTGAATAGGAGTTGGCAACCCAAAGTAACATGACAATTTACGAATCTAGGGACTTGACAACAATGAGCGTTGCTGCACTTTTGGAAAGCTAAGGGAGCATGAGCTTGAGCTGAATAGACTTGCTGAACAAGAAGATAGTGACAAGAAAAAGAAAGGGTTGGCTTTGAAGACTTTGGTTCACAAGGAGGAGAATAGTGATGATGAGGCACATGGAGAAAGTGATGCAGAAAATCTGAACCTCTTAGTGAGAAAGTTCAACAAGTTCTTGAAATACAAGAACAAAGATTACAAGAACAAGAGGTATAATAAAAAATCAGATTTAGCTTCTTCTAACTTTACTTGTTTTGGTTGTGGAAAATAGGGGCATATTAAGGCTGAATGTCCATACTCACAAAACAAAGAGAGGAATGGAGAAAAGAAGCATGAAAAATCATTCAAAACCAAGAAGGCTTATATAGCATGGGATGAGAATGAAGTCTCCTCTAGTGATTCGTCAAGTGATGATGAAAAGGCCAATCTTTTCCTTATGGCTGATTGTGATACAACAAGTAGTGTAAGTTCCTCAACAACTCAAAATGGTCTTCCTTATGATCAGCTGCTGCAAAATCTTCTGGAATTGCATGAAGAGGCTAATAAGGTTGCTTGTTCAAACAATAGGCTTAAAGGAATGAACAATTGGTTAGAGAACAAGGTGAAGGAGCTAGAGAAAGAGTTGGAAGATTCAAAAACTGATTTTGAGAATCTTGAAATGATTTACAAAGCTTCAAGTTGCAATGATGAACATGCTTGAAAAAATCTGCAAAAACTGCAGAATTTTAGAAAATCAAATTGAGTATTTGAATAAATCTCTAGCTAGATTCACCATGGGAAGAGCCAATTTGGATACCCTTTTAGGCTTTCAAAATTGTGTAACAAATAGAGCTGGACTTGGATTTACAAATGGTTTTCAAAAGAAACAAAAGTCTTATAGAAATTTCTTTTCATATAGAAAACCGTCCAGCACTTCATTCATTACATGTTTTTATTGTATGAACAAGGGACATACTTCAAAATCTTGCAAAATCAGAAAATTTGGTGTTCCTAATGGTCAATATATTTGGAAGCCAAAGAGTGATAGAAAGGTAATTAACTTTGTTGGACCCAAATTGATGTGGGTACCAAATTCTCTCCATTGATTGTGTTTTGCAGGTGTTCTTGAAGGCCAAAGAATCATTGTGGTATCTAGACAGTGGCTGTTCAAGGCACATGTGTGGTGACAAAAGGAAGTTTGTCAAACTCACCTTGAAAAATGGAGGTTTTGTCACATATGGAGATAATAACAAAGGAAATATTCTTGGAAGTGGTGATGTTGGTAACATTTCTTCAATCCTCATTGAAAACGTGTTATATGTTGAAGGTTTGAAGCATAATCTACTTAGTATTAGCCAGTTATGTGATAAAGGATTTAGAATTACTTTTGAAACAAATCATTGCAAAATTATTGAGAAAAATTCTGATAAAATCTGCACGTTAGGAAAGAGAATTGAGAACATTTATATGCTTGATCTTGATCATATGTGTGCAACTAATTTTACATGTCTCATGTCTAAGGAAGATAGTTCATGGCTTTGGCATAGGAGAGCTGCACCTATTAACATGAATCATTTGGAAAAACTGGTTTCAAAAGAACTTGTTTTAGGGATACCAAAACTGAAATTTGAGAAAGGTAAAATATGTCATGCATGTCAAAAGGGAAAACAAACCAAAGTTTCTTTTAATCTGAAAAATTATGTGTCTACAACAAAACCTTTGGAATTGCTGCATTTAGATTTGTTTGGTCCATCTAGAACAATGAGTATTGGTGGAAACTATTATGCTTTAGTTATTGTTGATGACTATTCCAGATTTACTTGGACTTTATTTCTTACAAATAAAAATGATGCATTTCATGCTTTTAAGAAACTTGCCAAGGTTTTACAAAATGAAAATAGCTGCAACATAAGTGCTCTTAGAAGTGATCATGGAGGGGAATTTGAAAATGAAAAGTTCAATCATTTTTGTGAAAAATATGGGATTAAGCATAAGTTTTCAGCACCTAGAACTCCTCAACAAAATGGTGTGGTTAAGAGAAAAAATAGATCTCTTGAGGAACTAGCTAGGACTATGCTTAATGAATCAAACATTCCTAAATATTTTTGGGCGGATGCAGTAAATACTGCATGTTACATAATAAATAGGGTTTTGATAAGACCTATTTTGAAGAAAACCCCTTATGAATTGTATAAAGGGAGAAAACCCAACATAGCACATCTTAGAGTGTTTGGCTGCAAGTGTTTTGTATTAAATAATGGCAAAGAAAAACTTGGCAAATTTGATGCTAAAGCTGATGATGCATTGTTTTTAGGCTATTCTTCACATAGCAAAGCATATAGGATCTACAACAAAAGATTAGCTATCATTGAGGAATCAATTCATGTTGTTTTTTATGAGACTAATGTGAAAAATGAAGGTGCAGTGAGTGGTACAGGTGCAGGAGAAGAAAACTTGATTGAAGGTGTATCAACTGGACATGTAGAAGCTGATAAAGCTGCTGCAGGAGGAATTTTAGCTGGTGAAAATCAGAAAGAACTGACTGAAATCCTGGCACCAGAACTAAAATCTGCAGAAAATGATCTACCTAAAGAATGGAGGGTGCCTCGTGAGCTATCCATTGAAAATGTGATAGGTGATGTTCAGAGAGGTGTTTCCACTAGAAGGTCTATGCATGATACATGTTCAATCAACATTAAAGACTTGTGTCATCTCACAAAGGAAGGATGCTTGGTAGAAAAGGAAAGGGATAAAGAGCATTCAAAGCTTTCAAGAGAGAAGATTGATGAAGATTTTCTCAAGAGCTGAAGGATCAAGAGTAGAAGGTTCTGTTTTGGGTGTTGGATAAAAAGAGTAAGTCATAAATCCCATTCAAGACCTTCCCAAACAAGAGAGCAAGGTGTTTTCTCGCAAAAACGTTTTTCTACGCTTTTAATCGATTATGATACGTAGATAATCGATTATTTAACTTAAAATTTGAATAAAAAATGTTTAACGAACTAAATAATCGATTAAGTGTTTTTGATAATCGATTATATTGATTCTGGGTTAATATAATCGATTATGGTCTTAATCTAATCGATTATATCAGACGAAATTTGTTTTCCAGTTTTTAAACATGATATAATCGATTAAGCTTTTTATATAATCGATTAAATGAGTTGTTTTTGCGAAATCAATACCAAATCAACCTAAGAATGGAAACTTTGGAGCATTTTTGAATTATAAAATGAAAGAGAATGTCTTAGGTTAAACACATCTGATTAAACACAAAATATTCAAAGTATTTCTGTGCCTTAGCTTTTCAAAACCGCTTTCCTGCTCTCTTCAGTTTGATCAAGTCTTTGGAAGTGGTGATCATTGTGCTTAAGCTTTCTATCCAGCATTATTATCAGGTGTATTCTTTTACTGTTTTTATAAACGGGAAAATTCATCCCTTGGATACGTTCTAAGGAGGTGTGTTCATCTCTTGTGTGTCAAGAGAGGTGGGTTTCATCCTCGAGTGTATGCAGGGAGGTGTTTCATCCTTAGTGTGTCTAAGGAGGTGTTCCTTTATCTTTATTTGTTATTGCATGAATTGGTGTTTGTAATTTCATTTAAAGATAGTGGGGTGATCATCACGCATTTGTGGTGGTTGGGAACTGGACATAGGATTGGCTTAATCCGAACCAGTATAAACCTCTGTGTTCTTTCTCTTTCTCTATCTCTTTTAATTGTGGATCATTATAACAATTGAAAATTCAAACCGCATTAATCAAAGGATAAGAAAAATCCTCATCCGAGTTTTTGAAAGAATTTCCAAATCTGAAAATTTATTTAAGAAGAGAAAATTTTATTAAAAATCCAATTCACCCCCCCCCTCTTGGTTTTTACTACTGCCATCTTTATTTAACAATTGGCCTCAGAGCTGGTTTTTTGAAAATTACTCAAACACAAGATCCTCATGGCAGATAAAAATCAAACTTTTGCTGAAGGTGCATCTATTCATAGACCACCACTTTTTACAGGTGAAAACTATCCTTTTTGGAAAAAGAGGATGGAGATTTTTCTAAGGTCTAATGATCAAGGCGTTTGGGATGCAATTGTGAATGGTCCATATATTCCTATGATTGTTGTTGAAGATGCGCAGGTACCCAAAGCGAGAGCAAGCTGGACCAAAGATGAGTACAACCAAAGTCAATGCGACATAAGGGCGTGTAACATGATAGCATCTACCTTAACCATTGATGACTTTTACAGGTTGTCGGATTGCACTACTGCGAAGGAGATGTGGAACACTTTAGAAGTCACACATGAAGGAACGGAGGATGTGAAAAGATCAAGGAAAAATACCTTGATTCAAGAGTACGAGATGTTCCGGATGAGCAAAGGGGAAACCATATATGACGTCCAAAAGAGATTTACTCACATTGTAAATCACCTCAAGGCGTTAGGTAAGAAATTTGATACTGAAGAGTTAAATGTGAAAATTTTGAAATCTTTGGACAGGACATGGTAACCCAAAGTGACGGCCATCACGGAATCAAAGAATCTCTCAAATATGAATATGACAACTCTCTTCGAAAAGCTTAGAGAACATGAAATGGAGCTTGGACGTTTCAAAGGAGAAGAAGAAGACGTCAAGAGAAAAGGTGTTGCTCTTAAAGCGGAATCCCACAAAGATGAGAGTAGTGATACAGACGATGATCTTGAATGCAGTGACATCAGCTTGTTCGTCAAAAAGTACAAAAAGTTCATCAAGAACAAGAACAAAGGGAATTTTAAGAAAGGTAAGAAAACTGAAAATTTAAATTCTCTTGATAACTTTAAATGCTATGGTTGTGGAAAAAGGGGACACTTGAAGTCGGATTGCCCCAACATCAAGAAGGATGAAGAAAAGATAAAGAAATACAAAAAGCCTTTTGATAAGAAGAAAAAGAAAGCATACATCGCTTGGGAAGATAATGAAGTGAGTTCTTCTAGTGCAAGTGAATCAGAAGAAGAAGCCAACATTTGTCTCATGGCGGATGATGATGATGCTGAATCCACATGTAGCAAGGTAAGTGATTTTGATCTTCCAGATAATTATGATGAGTTGCTTGAAGAGTTTTTAGAATTATGTGAAAAATCTGAAAAACTTACTTCTTTTCATAATAAATTAAAAAGTGACTACAAAAGTCTTGAAAAGAAAAATTCTGATTTGGAAGAAGAGAAAAAGGTTTTAAAGAGGATTTGGAAAAAGCGAAAATTCCTTGCAAATGCAAAACCAAAATTCCTATTTGTGAAAATTGTAGTGTTCTTGCTAACAAGGTTTCTTATCTTGAAACATCTATTTCGAAAATTACAATGGGAAATAATAATCTAAATAATGTTTTGAATGTGCAAAAGGTTTATATGGAAAGCGAGGACTTAGTTTCGATTTCAGATATAATCATAAACCTACAAAAACTGTTTTTGTAAAAGGAGAATCATCAAATTCAAGCAAGATTTTCAAAATCCCTAATTCTTTTAATAAACCAAATGATCCTAAAAAGAAGTTTTACAAAAATGCATATATTCCAAGAAAAACAAATGTTCCTACATGTTTTTATTGTATGCATAAAGGTCATTCGGTAAATAAATGCAATATTAAACATTTTAGTGTTCCTAATGGGAAATACAAATGGGTTCCCAAAGGAAAAACTGTTTCTAACCCATGAGGACCCTAATAAGTGACTTTAGGGGACCTAAATATTTTTGTTTATGATGTAGGTTGTTCCCAAGTCCAAAAAGTCACTATGGTACCTTGATAGTGGTTGTTCAAGACACATGACGGGTTATAAAAGCAAATTCAAAAGCTTCAAAAAGAAAGAACAAGGTTTTGTAACCTATGGCAACAACAACAAGGGAAAAATCATTGGTAGTGGAATGATTGGAGAATCCCTAAAGATTCATGATGTTCTTCTTGTTGATGGGTTGAAGCACAATTTGCTAAGCATTAGTCAACTTTGTGATAAAGGTTTAAAGGTAACGTTTGATAGTGATCTTTGCAAAATTCATCACAAGGACTCAAATCAAATCGCCCTCATTGGTAAGAGACACAATAACATCTATTTGATTGACATTAATTGTGCATCTTCATCTAGTAATTTATCTTGTTTAGTTGCGAAAGAAGAGGATCCTTGGTTATGGCATAGAAGAGTTGCTCACATTCATATGCCTCATCTAAGTAAACTCATATCTAAAGAGTTAGTAATTGGTTTGCCAAAACTGGTTTTTGAAAAGAACAAACTTTGTGCAGCTTGTCAAAAAGGGAAGCAAACTAAAAATTCTTTTAAATCTAAAAATGTTGTTTCCACTTCAAAACCTTTAGAATTACTGCACATGGATTTATTTGGCCCCTCTAGAACAAAAAGTTTTGGTGGCAATTATTATGCTCTTGTGATTGTTGATGATTACTCTAGATTTACTTGGACTCTCTTTCTTTCATCTAAAAGTGATGCTTTCAAAGAATTTAGAAAATTTGCCAAGGTTATTCAAAATGAAAAAGATTTGAAAATCAAGTTTTTAAGAAGTGATCATGGCGGTGAATTTCAAAATGTTTCTTTTGAAAATTTTTGTGAAGAACAAGGAATTTCTCATAATTTTTCAGCACCAAGAACACCTCAACAAAATGGTGTGGTTGAAAGGAAAAATAGATCTTTGGAAGAGCTTGCAAGAACTATGTTGAATGAAAATAATTTACCTAAATATTTTTGGGCTGATGCCGTAAGCACCGCTTGTTATGTTTTAAATAGAGTTTTAATAAGACCTATTTTGAAATTAACACCTTATGAGCTTTCCAAAGGAAGAAAACCAAATATTTCTCATTTCAGAATTTTTGGATGCAAATGTTTTGTTTTGAATAACGGAAAAGATAGCCTTGGGAAATTTGATGCTAAATCCGATGAAGCTACATTTTTAGGTTATTCTTTGCATAGTAAAGCATATAGAGTTTTTGATAAAAGAACTTTAAATGTTGAAGAATCTATACATGTTGTCTTTGATGAATATCTAGACCTTGAGGAAACCCCTCTTGAGTCAAAAAGGTTCTTTGTAGATGATGAAGGAGTACATCAAGAAGAAACTCCTTTAGAAGAAGTTGCTGAAGAAATCAAATTGGATCCTCCTCATGATGAAAGTCTACCAAAAGAATGGAGACCACCTAGGAACATGTCTTTGGACAATGTCATTGGAGACATTTCAAAAGGTGTAAGAACAAGGAGGAATATGAATAATTTCTGTATGAATGTTGCTTTTGTTTCACAGGTTGAACCAAAGAATGTAGAAGAAGCATTGACGGATGAACATTGGTGTATAGCAATGCAAGAAGAGCTAAATCAGTTTGAAAGAAATCAGGTATGGGATTTAATTCCTAAAACTAACAAAATGCAGGTTATAGGTACAAGATGGGTTTTTAGGAATAAGCTTGATGAAGATGGAAATATCACCAAGAACAAAGCAAGGCTGGTTGCAAAAGGATATAGACAAGAAGAAGGCATAGATTATGATGAAACCTATGCTCCAGTAGCAAGACTTGAAGCTATCCGCTTGTTGCTAGCATATGCCTCCATTATGGGATTCAAATTATTTCAAATGGATGTAAAAAGTGCTTTTCTAAACGGATACATCAAGGAAGAAGTCTATGTAGAACAACCTCCAGGCTTTGAAGATTTCAAAAATCCTAATCATGTCTACAAGTTGAAGAAAGCCTTGTATGGACTCAAACAAGCCCCAAGATCTTGGTATGAAAGGTTAAGTAATTTCTTACTTGAAAATAATTTTAGAAGAGGTAAAGTTAATTCTACTCTTTTTATTAAGAAATCACAGAAACATATTCTTATTGTTCAAGTTTATGTTGATGATATCATTTTTGGATCAACTAATGATGATCTTTGCCAAGAGTTTGCTAGTAATATGCGAGGAGAGTTTGAAATGTCCATGATGGGAGAATTAAATTTCTTTCTTGGTTTGCAAATCAAACAATTGAAGAAAGGCATATTTATATGTCAAACAAAGTATTACAACGAAATCTTGAAGAAATTTGAGATGGAAAGTTCCAAGGAAGCTGCAACTCCCATGGCCACATCTTGCTATCTAGATCAAGATTTAAACGGTAAGGCGGTAGATCAAACACGGTATCGAGGTATGATCGGATCATTACTTTATCTTACTGCTAGTAGACCTAATATCATGCAAAGTGTGTGTGTTTGTGCTAGGTTTCAATCCAACCCTAGAGAGTCACACCTAAAAGCCGTTAAGAGAATCCTTAAGTACCTTAGAGGAACAAAATCCTTTGGTTTGTGGTACCCTTCAGGAGCCTCACCTAGTATTATAGGTTTTTCAGACTCAGATTATGGTGGCTGTAGAATTGATAGGAAGAGTACTAGTGGTACATGTCATCTTTTAGGGTGTTCTTTAGTTTCATGGCATTCTAAGAAACAGGCTAGTGTTGCTCTTTCAACCACGGAGGCTGAGTATATAGCAGCAGGGAGTTGTTGTGCTCAAATACTAATTAGAAGATTTTGATATCTTTTTAGATCATATCCCTCTTCAGTGTGATAACACTAGTGCCATTAATCTGACTAGGAACCCTATCATGCATTATAAGACAAAGCATATAGAAATTAGACATCATTTCATTAGAGATCATATAGCTAAAGGTGATTGCATCATAGAATATATAGATACCAAACATCAACTAGCTGATATCTTCACCAAACCTTTGCCTAGAGATAGATTTTATGAGCTTAGAAGAGATCTAGGAATTGTTGATGATAAATCTGTTGATTGATTGATGTTTGTTGTTGTTTTTGTTGTTAATTACGTGTTTTATGAAAAATTACGTATTTAATCGATTAGGTTTCGTGTGTTAATCGATTAAACGCACTGTTTTTTAAAATGTTTTACAACATAATCGATTAGGTTCATAACATAATCGATTAAATCGCTGGGGAGCAATTTAATCGATTAAGGAATGCACATAATCGATTAAATTTCTGGGTTTTCGTTTTCTGGAAAATTTTGAAGGCAAATAATCGATTAAATGAAGAACATAATCGATTAAATGCACCGTTCTGTGTTTTTCTGCACACTGGTTTTTCGAACGTTGGACTGATTTTCACGTGTTTTGTTTTATTCTAACGGCTATATTCGATTCAAACGGCTCTATTTGAATTAATTCGTTGCTTTATGACCGGATTTCCTTCCTATAAATAGCTGGATTGAGAATTAAAGGTGCTACACTCACTCTCTCTCACTCTTGTTGATTTTCTGCTGTTATTCCTTTTCTGTGCGAAATTCTATCTCTGTGATTACTCTGTTGCTGTATTATTTCGTTGTGCTTTCTCTTTTGTCTATTCTACAAACATATGGCTGATCAAAGAAGGAGAAAGATGTCCTCAAGGAGGAGAGGCAAGGAGCCCATGACCTCTCAACAGCAAGAAAGAAGACCTCCAACACTTGCTGGTTGGATTTCTAATGAAGACATACAGATTGGGTTTGTCAACAAGTGGAAAGACAGGAAGATCCTTACTCCCAAATATCTATCTTGCAATTTTTTCAGATCTCACGGTTTTACTTTTCAGGAATGTTTAGTAGCTAGTGGACTTCAGAATTTTGAGGAGATGGAAGGAGCATTCTATCCAGATCTGGTTAGAGTCTTTTACATGAACCTAACCTCAAGGACAGCCAGCCCCAGCACCAAGGTAAAGGGTGTGAGAATTCACCTTGATGAAGAGGTGTGGAGCAATGTGGCTGGACTATCTTCTCAAGGCATCAACATCACTTATGGCTTTGAGGATTTCAATAAATTGGTGGAGTTTAGAAAATTCTGCAAGGATCCAAATTTACAAGTGGAAAACTTGTACAAAGTTGGTAATGTTAAGCTCAATGAGCGTATGTTGCACTATGTAATTGTTTGGATTTTAGTTGCTAGAGGCACTAATCATGCCTAACTTACTAAGGAGGACATTCTTTTAATGTATGGCTTCCTTAATAATGTTAGCATAGATTGGCCCTCCATTATTCTTGATAATATGTTTAAAGCCACTAGGCTTTCATCTTTTGCTTTACCCTATGCTGTGTTTATCTCAAAGATTTTAGAATATAAGGGTGTAGACCTTGAAGGGGAGAACAAGCAAATTTTGCTAAGCAATAGAAAAATTGGGAAGAATGTTCTAAGGCACATGGGCCTTATAGAACAAGGAAACAGGTTTAGGCAAAGAGATGAGGAAGCTGCTGCAATGGAGGAAGATGATGAAGAACCACCACCTCAACCTCAACCTCAACCGGGATCTATGGAGGAACACATTCTTTCAAGGATGGACACCATGATGAGTCTCCAAACAACTCATTATGATGACCTTTGCCATAGACTCTCAAGTCTCAATAGAAGAGTTCATAGAGTTGAAAGGAAGCTAGAGATTGAAGACATATCTCCAGAAGAAGACAATGCAAGATCCTCAAGAGGCAAAAAGCCAGCTGTAAATGATGAGGAAGATGAAGAAGATGAAGGGGATAGTGAAGAAACTGAATAGGCTAAAAGTTCACTTTTTCCTTAGCTTAATTTTTTTTTCAGCTGCTGTATTTTATTTTTCCCTCTATGTTTTATGTGTATTAAATTGCTTCTGCTGTAATAATTGATTGATGCCGTACTCGGTCAAGTAAAAACAATTAAATGTAGTACTAGAAATTACTCCTAGGTCGTCTCCCAAGGACCAATTCTCACTGTCAAAAGATTGAACATGCAATGTGTAATGGGGGGTTTTGGACAGAAAACAGTGGTTAATTAAAAACAGCGGACAAATAACAAATTAATTGCAGTAATTAAAATAGGTTGTTGGCATATTTCAAGTCCAGAGTTTTATGGAGACCTACAGTTTTGATGATGAAGTTTTAGAAAGTTTCAATCAACATTAAAGACTTGTGTCATCTCACAAAGGAAGGTTGCTTGATAGGAAAGGAAAGGCATAAAGAGCATTCAAAGCTTTCAAGAGAGAAGATTGATGAAGATTTTCTCAAGAGCTGAAGGATCAAGAGTAGAAGGTTCTGTTTTGGGTGTTGGATAAAAAGAGTAAGTCATAAATCCCATTCAAGACCTTCCCAAACAAGAGAGCAAGGTGTTTTCTCGCAAAAACGTTTTTCTACGCTTTTAATCGATTACCATACGTAGATAATCGATTATTTAACTTAAAATTTGAATTAAAAATGTTTAACGAACTAAATAATCGATTAAGTGTTTTTGATAATCGATTATATTGATTTCTGGGTTAATATAATCGATTATGGCCTTAATCTAATCGATTATATCAGACGATTTCAGAATACCAGTTTTTAAACATGATATAATCGATTAAGCTTTTTTTTTTTTAATCGATAATCATCACGGATTTGTGGTGGTTGGGAACTGGACGTAGGATTGGCTAAATCCGAACCAGTATAAATCTTTGTGTTCTTTCTCTTTCTCTTTATCTTTTAATTATGGATCATTATAACAATTGCTAATCCCAACAGCGTTAATCAAAGGATTGGAAAAATTCACATCCAAGTTTGTGAAAGTTTTTCAAAACCTGAAAATTTATTTGAAAGAAAAAATTTCTTTAACAACCCAATTCACCCCCCCCCCCTCTTGGTTTTTACACTGCCGTCTTTATTTAACAATTGGCCTCAGAGCTGGTTTTTTGAAAGTTATTCAAAAACAAGATCCTTATGGCAGACAAAAACCAAACTTTTGCTGAAGGTGCATCTATCTATAGACCACCACTTTTTACAGGTGAAAACTATCCTTTTTGGAAAAAGAGGATGGAAATTTTTCTAAGGTCTAATGATCAAGACATTTGGGATGCTGTTGTAGATGGTCCTTTTATTCCTATGGTTGTTGTTGAAGAAGCGCAGGTACCTAAGAAGAAAGCAAATTGGAGCAAAGATGAATACAACCAAAATCAATGCGACATAAGGGCGTGTAATATGATAGCATCTGCCTTAACCATTGATGAGTTTTACAGGTTATCGGATTGCACTACTGCAAAGGAGATGTGGGACACTTTACAAGTCACACATGAAGGAACGGAAGAAGTTAAACGATCAAGGAAAAACACCTTGATTCAGGAATATGAAATGTTCCGTATGAGAAAAGGAGAAACCATATGCGACGTACAAAAGAGATTTACTCACATCGTAAATCATCTCAAGGCGTTAGGTAAGAAATTCGATACTGAAGAATTAAATGTCAAAATTTTGAAATCTTTGGACAGGACTTGGCAACCTAAAGTGACGGCCATCACGGAATCAAAGAACCTATCAAACATGAACATGACAACTCTCTTCGGGAAGCTTAGAGAACATGAAATGGAGCTAGGTCGCTTCAACGGTGAAGAAGAGGACGTTAAAAGGAAAGCTATTGCCTTAAAGGCTCAATCCATTAAAGAGGAGAGTAGTGACACTGATGATTCAGAAGACGATGATCTCAAGGAATTTGTAAAGAAATACAAAAAGTTCATAAAAAAGAAAGGCAACCATAAGAAAGGTAAGAAATTTGAAAATTCAAATTCTAACGATAATTATAAATGTTATGGTTGTGGCAAAAAGGGGCACATGAGAGCAGATTGTCCAAATGCCAAGAAGTCAGAAGAAAAGGAAAAGAAAAGCAAGAAGTTTTTCAAAAAGAAGAAGAAAGCATATATCGCATGGGACGACAATGAAGTGAGTTCTTCTGAAGGTTCAAGTGAATCAGAAGAGGAAGCGAACATTTGTCTCACGGCGGATGATGATGTGGAATCCACATGCAGCGAGGTAAGTGATTCTGATCTCCCAAATGATTATGATGAATTGCTTAAAGAATTTCTTAGTCTTTGTAAAAAATATGAAAAGCTTTCTTCGGTTCACAGTAAAATGAAAAATGATTTTAAGGTTCTTGAAAAGAAAATTATTAATTTGGAAGAAGAGAAAAAGGTTTTGAAAGATGATTTAGAAGAAGTGAAAATCCCTTGCAAATGCAAAACCAAAATTCCTGTTTGCGAAAACTGTAATGATCTTGCAAATAAAGTTTCTTATCTTGAAACATCTCTTTCAAACATTACAACGGGTAATAAAAATTTAACTAATGTTTTGAAAGTGCAAAAAGGTTTATATGAAAAGGCAGGTCTTGGCTTTGATTTCAGATATAATAAACCTACAAAAACAGTTTTTGTAAAAGGAGAATCATCAAATTCAAGCAAGATTTTCGAAATCCCTAATTCGTTTGATAAACAAAATGATTCTAAAAAGAAGTTTTATAAAAATGCATATATTCCAAGAAGAACAAATGTTCCTACATGTTTTTATTGTATGCTTAAAGGTCATTCTGTTAATAGATGCAATATTAAACGTTTTAGCGTTCCTAATGGGAAATACAAATGGGTTCCCAAAGGAAAATTTGTTTCTAACCCATAAGGTCTCTACAAAGTATTTTTAGGGAACCAGGATTTTTCTTATTTGTGTTGTAGGCTGGTTCTTATGTCAAAAGGCCTCTTTGGTGTTGAGATAGCAAGTGATCAAAGCTTATGAAGGGAGGCAAAAACATCAACGAGTTGGCATATTTACAAATCTCTTATCTCAAGTAAGATTTTATGAGCTTAGAAAGGTTCCAGGTAAGTGTTATTGTTGATTTTGATGTTAATTCAGCGTTTTACAAAAATTTACGTATTTAATCGATTAGGTTTTGGGTGTTAATCGATTAAACGCGCTGTTTGTGAAAATGTTTTATAACATAATCGATTAAGTTCATGACATAATCGATTAAAGCGCTAGGGAGCAATTTAATCGATTAAGGAATGCACATAATCGATTAAATTTCTGGGTTTTCGTTTTCTGGAAAATTTCGAAGGCAAATAATCGATTAAATGAAGAACATAATCGATTAAATGCACCGTTCTGTGTTTTTCTACAACTCTGATTTTCGAACGTTGGACATGTTTTCACGAGTTTTGTCTTTTTCAAACGGCTATATTCGTTCCCAATGGATATATTTTCATTAAATCAACGTTTTATGACCCGGATTTCCTTCTATAAATAGCTGGTTTGAGAATCAAAGTGACTCACTCACTCTCTCTCTCACTCTTGCTGTTTCTGCTGATATTTGCTGTCTTGTGCGAATTTCAATTCTCTGTGCTGTCTCTGTTACCATATTATCTTGTTGTGCAATTTCTCTTGTCTATTCTATCTTTATAATGGCTGATCAAAGAAGAAGGAAGATGTCATCAAGGAGAAGAGGCAAGGAGCCAATGACTTCTCAACCTCAAGAAAGGAGACCTCCAACTCTAGCTGGTTGGAATTCTGATGAGGATTTGCAAATTGGCTTTGTTAACAAGTGGAAGGATAGGAAAATTCTTACCCCTAAATATCTGTCTTGTGAATTTTTTAGATCTCATGGTTTTCAATTTCAGGAATTTTTAGTAGGAAATGGGCTACAACATTTTGTGGAGATGGAAGGGGCATTCTATCCAGATTTGGTTAGAGTGTTCTACATGAACTTGACATCAAGGACAGCCAGCCCAAGCACCAAAGTGAAGGGTGTAAGGATCTACTTTGATGAAGAGTTATGGAACAATGTAGCTGGTCTCACAACTCAAGGCATCAACATCACATATGGCTTTGAGGACTTCAACAAGTTGGTAGAATTCAGAAAATTCTGCAAGGATCCTAACTTACAAGTTGAGAACTTGTATAAAGTTGGTAATGTGAAATTAAATGAAAGAATGTTGCATTATGTTATTGTTTGGGTTTTAGTTGCTAGAGGCACTAATCATGCCCAACTTACTAAGGAAGACATCCTTCTAATGTATGGATTCCTTAATAATGTGAGCATAGATTGGCCCTCAATTATCCTTGATAATATGTTTAAAGCCACTAGGCTTTCCTCTTTTGCATTACCATATGCTGTGTTTATTTCTAAGATTCTAGAATACAAAGGTGTTGATCTTGAAAGGGAGAATAAACAGATTTTGCTAAGCAATAACAAAATTGGCAAAAATGTTCTAAGGCATATGGGCCTCATAGAACAAGGCAACGAGTTCGAGCAAAGAGAAGATGGAGCTCGCTGAAATGGAAGAGGATGATGAAGACCAACCTCAACCTCCACCTCAATTTCAACCTCAACCAGGATCAGTGGAGGAGCTTCTCATATCAAGAATGGATACAATGATGAATCTTCACACCAAGGAATATGAAGGCCTTTCTCATCAACTCTCAAGACTCAATAGAAGAATGTATAGAGTTGAAAGGAAGATGAACATTGAAGAAATATCTCCTGAAGAAGATAATACAACATCCTCAAGAGGCAAACAGCCAGCAAATGTTGAGGAAGATGAAGAAGATAGTGAAGAAACAGAATAGGCTACAAGTTCACTTTTCCTTAGCTTGTTCTTCATTTTTTTCCAGCTGCTGTATTTATTTCTCTCTATATTTTCTGTGTATTAATTTCCTTCTGCTGTAATTATCTCTGAAAATGTAATCTTCTTGAAAATGATAAAAATAAAGGGGGAGAAAATATTTGTCTTGATTGAAAATCTGTCTAGTTAATATAGCTTTTAAGAAAATTAATTTCAAGGGGAGCTTTAGGAAATAATTCAAATAAGTGCCTAATATAGCTTAAACAATTAATAGCATAGTTTAAGGGGGAGTTTTTAGAAATAATTTCCACTCATTAATTCCTTGAAATCTCTTTTTCAAAATTCAAATTGAAACTTAAATGCTATATGACTCGCCTATTTTATTTCCTTTGTGGACTAATATTTATGATGGAGATATCCATACATTATTTTCAAGATTTTCAGGATATTATCACAAGTCTCTAGGTTTCTTTTTATCATCATCAAAAAGGGGGAGATTGTTGGCATATTTCAAGTCCAGAGTTTTATGGAGACCTACAGTTTTGATGATGAAGTTTTTAGAAAGTTTCAATCAACATTAAAGACTTGTGTCATCTCACAAAGGAAGGTTGCTTGATAGGAAAGGAAAGGCATAAAGAGCATTCAAAGCTTTCAAGAGAGAAGATTGATGAAGATTTTCTCAAGAGCTGAAGGATCAAGAGTAGAAGGTTCTGTTTTGGGTGTTGGATAAAAAGAGTAAGTCATAAATCCCATTCAAGACCTTCCCAAACAAGAGAGCAAGGTGTTTTCTCGCAAAAATGTTTTTCTACGCTTTTAATCGATTACCATACGTAGATAATCGATTATTTAACTTAAAATTTGAATTAAAAATGTTTAACGAACTAAATAATCGATTAAGTGTCTTTGATAATCGATTATATTGATTTCTGGGTTAATATAATCGATTATGGCCTTAATCTAATCGATTATATCAGACGATTTCAGAATACCAGTTTTTAAACATGATATAATCGATTAAGCTTTTTTTATAATCGATTAATTGAGTCGTTTTTGCGAAATTAATTCCGAATCAACCTAAGAATGGAAACTTTGGAGCATTTTCGAATTATAAAATGAAAGAGAATGTCTTAGGTTAAACACATCTGAACAAACACTAAAATATTCAAAGTGTTTCTGCGCCTTAGCTTTTTCAAAGCCGCTTTCTCGCTTCTCTTCGGTTTGATCAAGTCTTTGGAAGTGGTGATCATTGTGCTTAAGCTTTCTATCCAAGCACGTATCGGTGTATTCTTTTACTTGTTTTCGTAAAGGGAAAATTCATCCCTTGGATTTGTTCTAAGGGAGGTGTTTCATCTCTTGTGTGTCAAGAGAGGTGGGTTTCATCCTCAGTGTGTCTGGGGAAGTGTTTCATCCTTAGTGTGTCTGAGGAGGTGTTTCCGTTTATCTTTATTTGTTATTGCATGAATTGGTGTTTGTAATTTCAATTAAAGATAGTGGGGAAAATCATCACGGATTTGTGGTGGTTGGGAACTGGACGTAGGATTGGCTAAATCCGAACCAATATAAATCTCTGTGTTCTTTCTCTTTCTCTTTATCTTTTAATTGTGGATCATTATAACAATTGCTAATCCCAACAGCGTTAATCAAAGGATTGGAAAAATTCACATCCAAGTGTGTGAAAGTTTTTCAAAACCTGAAAATTTAGTTGAAAGAAAAAATTTCTTTAAAAACCCAATTCACCCCCCCCCCTCTTGGTTTTTACACTGCCGTCTTTATTTAACATAGGTAAGACTCTTGAACACAATGCATCTCTGACATCCTTGGCTTACAACAGATTATCAGTCCGTTTAATCCTTGTTCGGTCTAGATTAACCAACTAAGCGAAAGTTAACCCAAGACTTCCCTACACGAATTAAGCAAACGTGAACCTTGTAAGGTCTCCTTCCAAGGGATTAAGCATCCTCCAGAACAGAGGCTTCACAGAGGAGAATCAAACGTACGAAACCATAAAACGCACAGAACCTCCATCAGTGAGTGCAGCATGCCCAAGAGCCCCACCCTGGGGTTTTAGCCTTCCATTAACTCAGAAAACAGAAAATACATTGCAGAAAACGTAAACTGATATTGAAAACGTAAACTGATATTGAAAACGTAATAGAAAATGGAAAACGCAAATGAAAATGCAGTGGAAAACGTAAAAGGAAAACGAAAACGAAAATGTAGCGGAATTGTGAAAACGAACAGAATAGAAAATTGTAGAAACGCAAATAGATTGAAGAACAAACTGGAATTTTTGAAACAGTAAACGAAATGTGAACTGAAAACCAAAAACAAAACTCTACTCTACTGTGTATCTCTCTAGCCGAAAACGTAAAAGATCCCTAAAATTTTCTACTGCTACTGCTGCCCTGAAAATAAAAATTGGAATAATTAAACTTAGAAAATTCAAATTAATTAAAATATGAATTTCTGGTCCAAATATAGCCCTAATAGAAATTAGTACAAAATATAAACAATTAAGCACAAATTAGAGATGAAAACAAGTACAAAAAGGTAAGAAAATAAGGAAAATAATGACTCATCAATAATCTCTGAATATGTAATTTTTTTGAAAATGATAAAAATAAAGGGGGAGAAAAAGATTTGTTTTGATTGATAATATGTCCAGTTTTTCTAGCATTTAAGAAAATTAATTTCAGGGGGAGCATTAGGAAATTTTTTCAAATAATTACCTTATATAGCTTAAACATTTAAAGAGCAAAGTTTAAGGGGGAGCTTTTAGAAATAATTTCCATGCATTAATTTCTTTGAAATCTCTTTTTCAAAATTCAAATTGAAAATTAAATGCTATGTGACTGCCTACTTTATTTCCTTTGTGGACTAATTTTTATGATGGAGATATCCATACATTATTTTCAAGATTTTCAGGATATCAATCACAAGTCTCTATGTTTCTTTTTATCATCATTAAAAAGGGGGAGATTGTTGGCATTTTTCAAGACCAAGAGTTTATGAAGCTCTCCAGGTTTTTTATGAAGACCTAAAGTTTTGATGATGAAGATTTAGAGTGATCAATCAACATTAAAGACTTGTGCCATCTCACAAAGGAAGGATGCTTGGTAGAAAAGGAAAGGCATAAAGAGCATTCAAAGCTTTCAAGAGAGAAGATTGATGAAGATTTTCTCAAGAGCTGAAGGATCAAGAGTAGAAGGTTCTGTTTTGGGTGTTGGATAAAAAGAGTAAGTCATAAATCCCTTTCAAGACCTTCCCAAACAAGAGAGCAAGGTGTTTTCTCGCAAAAACGTTTTTCTACGCTTTTAATCGATTATGATACGTAGATAATCGATTATTTAACTTAAAATTTGAATAAAAAATGTTTAACGAACTAAATAATCGATTAAGTGTTTTTGATAATCGATTATATTGATTCTGGGTTAATATAATCGATTATGGCCTTAATCTAATCGATTATATCAGACGAAATTTGTTTTCCAGTTTTTAAACATGATATAATCGATTAAGCTTTTTATATAATCGATTAAATGAGTCATTTTTGCGAAATCAATACCAAATCAACCTAAGAATGGAAACTTTGGAGCATTTTCGAATTATAAAATGAAAGAGAATGTCTTAGGTTAAACACATCTGATTAAACACAAAATATTCAAAGTATTTCTGCGCCTTAGCTTTTCAAAACCGCTTTCCTGCTCTCATCAGTTTGATCAAGTCTTTGAAAGTTGTGATCATTGTGCTTAAGCTTTCTATCCAGCACTATTATCAGGTGTATTCTTTTACTGTTTTTATAAACGGGAAAATTCATCCCTTGGATCTGTTCTAAGGGAGGTGTGTTCATCTCTTGTGTGTCAAGAGAGGTGGGTTTCATCCTCAGTGTCTGGGGAGGTGTTTCATCCTTAGTGTGTCTAAGGAGGTGTTCCTTTATCTTTATTTGTTATTGCATGAATTGGTGTTTGTAATTTCATTTAAAGATAGTGGGGTGATCATCACGCATTTGTGGTGGTTGGGAACTGGACGTAGGATTGGCTTAATCCGAACCAGTATAAACCTCTGTGTTCTTTCTCTTTCTCTATCTCTTTTAATTGTGGATCATTATAACAATTGCAAATTCAAACCGCGTTAATCAAAGGATAAGAAAAATCCTCATCCGAGTTTTTGAAAGAATTTCAAAATCTAAAAATTTATTTAACAAGAGAAAATTTTATTAAAAATCCAATTCACCCCCCCCTCTTGGTTTTTACACTTCCGTCTTTATTTAACAAACTCAATTTTTCGTAACTTCGAAATTCAAATTTTATTTTTGATCTGCATTTTTGTTTTACACAAAAAAAACTCAATTTTGCGTAATTTCGAAATTTAAATTTTATTTTCGATCCGTACTTTTCTTATACAAAAAAATATCAATTTTTCAAAAACTCAATTTTTAATAATTTTTATATTTATACTTTATTCTCAATCCGTACTTTTCTTTTACACCAAAAAACTCAATTTTTCGTATTGTTGAAATTCAAATTTGGTTTTCGATCCGTATTTTTGTTTTACACAAAAAACAACTGACTTTTTCGTAATTTTGAAATTTATATTTTATTCGCCATCCGTAGTTTTGTTTTACCCAAACAAACTCAATTTTTTGTAATTTCGAAATTTATATTTTATTCTCGATCTGTACTTTTGTTTTACAAAAAAAAATCAATTATTCATAATTCGGAAAATTATATTTTATCTTCGATCCGGACTTTTCTTTTACAAAAAAAAATCAATTTTACATAATTTGGAAATTTATATTTTATTCTCGATCCGTACTTTTGTTTTACACAAAAACTCAATAATTCGTAACTTCGAAATTTAAATTTTATTTTCGATCCGTACTTTTGTTTTACACAAAAAAACTCAATTTTTCATAATTTCGAAATTTAAATTTTATTTTCGATCCACACTTTTATTTTACAAAAAAAATCAATTTTTCATAATTTCGAAATTTATATTTTATTTTCAATCCGTACTTTTGTTTTACAAAAAAAAACTCAATTTTTCATAATTAGGAAATTCAAATTTTATTTTCGATTCAAACTTTTGTTTTACACAAAAAAACTCAATTTTTCATAATTTTGAAATTTATATTTTATTTTCCATCCGTACTTTTTTTTACACAAAAACACTCAATTTTTTCGTAATTTTGAAATTGATATTTTATTCTCGATCCGTACTTTTGTTTTACAAAAAAAATCATTTTTTCATAATTCGAAAATTTATACTTTATTTTCAATCCATACTTTGGTTTTACAAAAAAAAAACTCAATTTTTCAAGAGTTGGAAATTTATATTTTATTTTCGATCCGTACTTTTCTTTTACAAAAAAAACCAATTTTTAATAATTTGGAAACTTATATTTTATTCTCGATCCGTACTTTTGTTGTACACAAAAAAACTCAATTTTTCGTAACTTCGAAATTCAAATTTTATTTTCGATCTGCACTTTTGTTTTACACAAAAAAAACTCAATTTTTCATAATTTTGAAATTTAAATTTTATTTTGGATCCGTACTTTTCTTTTACAAAAGAAATCTATTTTTCATAATTTGGAAATTTATATGTTATTTTCGATCCGTACTTTTTTTTTAGAAAAACTCAATTTTTCCTAATTGGGAAATTTAAATTTTATTTTTGATCCTACTTTATTTTAGAAAAAAAATTCAATTTTTCATAATTTAGAAATTTATATTTTATTCTCGATCCGTACTTTTGTTTTACAAAAAAAACCTTAATTTTTCGTAATTTCAAAATTTATATTTTATTTTCGATCCCTTATTTTGTTAATATAGTCATCACTCACATTTTCAATAAACCAACTTCTCACCTCATATTAATCATTTAATCTTAAAAAATTATATGCTTTTTACTTCCACTAATATCACCTTATTAATCTAATCATCACATCTTCAATAAACCAACTTATTATTTTCGAAAAAATTATTAATTTTAAAAGTTAAAAACAAAATATTTTATTAAAAAATATCTGAAAATACATTCAAAATTTTTCATGCCAATTTTTTCCACACTTAAAAACCTTCTTCTTATTTCGTTATCTTAAAACATTTGCAAATATTTTCATTTAATTAATTAACTAGTCTTTAAAATAATTTATTTTTATCTCAATAAAAATAATGTATTTATTTATAGAATGAAGTAATTCTAGTAAAATTATTTAAATAATTAGTACATATTTATAGTTTGAAAAAAACTTTAAACTACAATTATTTTTACTTATATTTTTACATGTATTATAACATATATTAAAAGTCTAACAATTATGTGTTTATTGGAAGATTATTTTATGTGATATTTAAAAATTTAATATAAAATATATTTTAAATAAATTATTATAGATTTTAAATCAGATCTTAAGAATATGTGTCGACCAACAATACGATTAATGTAAATAAATTAAATATTTTTTATTAATATAGAATCAATTAACAATATAATTATATATCAATTAATTGATATATTTTGTGTACACTATAATTAAATATAAAAAATTAATTATATATTTATATGATGATAAAAAAATTTAATTAATATATATAAATTTTATAATTATTTATGCAAATTATTAAATAATATATATATATATATATTTATATATATCGTTTAACATAAAAGTTTGAGGAGTACCATTTAAAACTTATTTAACATATTTTAAATTAATCTTTCAACACAATTTAATGTTTTGCTGGTAAATATTTTTTTTGTTTCATCATTAATAAATTAAAAATTTAGTTTACTTCATTTTTATACACAAATATCTTTCCAACAACAACAATATATTTGAATAAAGTAAAACTTAAAGTGACAATAAGATAGATCAAATTGGATCTAACCTTGATTATAAAAAATATTTAAATTTAATATATCCTACTTCTACAATTTTTTTAGGTCTAAATTGTGAGGAATTCTGTTACTTTTATTTTGATCTTAATTGCAAACTATTCAAATTATAGCTTTAAAATATATAACATACTTTAATTTTAATTTACAGTTTTATTAAAAGAATAATTTATTTATAAAGATAATTAGTTACATTTCAAATAATTCATTTAATAATAATTAATAAAGATAAAAATAGAAAATTGATAAAATATATAAATTAAATGTCTATCTTTTTCTATATAATATGGATATCAAGGAATAATGCATTAATATGATATGTGACACAAAGGAAATTTAAGAAATATAAGAGATAAAATTTATAATTACATAATTTGAAAATAAAATTTATAATTTGAGTGAAAATACTATAACGACAAACTAACTATTTATTATACTATTGTAACAAAACAAAATGGTTCTAAATATGTTAAAAAGTAATTATCTATGAATTCAGTAAAAAAAAGTATTAAATATAAACTCAAATTGGAATGACATTATACTTTCTCTTTTAAGAAGTGTTAATCATTGTTGTAAAATATGAAAAATACAAAAATATATAAAGAGATGTATGAAGTGAATGTACATGTTATAAAAAAATTAGCATTTGAGTTAGTTAAATCTCTTGAATATGTTATATATTAATTATTTTTGTTTTAAATTTGTTTTTTCACATGATATCACTTTTCTTCTTTATCAAGGTGACATTTTTAATGAAAAATGAAGAAATGTAATGATGTCAACCAAATACTGTTATAAAAATTTTGGTATTTCATATATAGTATTTTTTTTCTCTCCTGAGCACATTTTTTTTTTTTACATAGGGAATAAGCACTCCAAACAAAAAATATGTAAAAGTACATTATTCTAACACACATTGATGGCCTCATTATGAAGTATTTTATAACCACTACAAATTAGTAGGTTACACAGGTTAACATATTAATTTATATCTATTTTTTTAAAATTAAAAAAGATATAAAAATTATTTTATATTTATTTAAAAAATATTAAAATTATGAAAAACTTAAAATAATTTATTTTATAAATATTTTTACTATTTTCATCTTTAAAATAAAAATAAAACTGAAATATTAATAAAATTATAAGTTATAATATAAGTAAATTTATTTATCATTTCAGTGTAATTCAACTCAAACCTATTAAGTAAATTGGTTTCGTGTTTTACTTATAATTAGAAGGTTTGACATGTCTTCTGATAAGAGATATAATTATAATATTTTTATTTTAGAATAGAGAAAGAATAATGATACTTTAAAAACTTTTACTCCTATTTTACAACTTTTTATATTAATATTTTATTTAATAAATTAATTTATATTTATTTTAAAATATATAATTTAATATTTTTTTATTATATGAAGCTGTAACGAATAGTGATGTAAAATAGAGAATTATGTAATATTACTGAAAGACTTATTAGAAACTGGTTTGCAAGTGATGCAATCAACTTCATGAGGGCAGGTCTTGGGACAAACATGCTCCATGTTGTAATAATGATAGTAGTTCTTGTTCCTGTAATTTTTGGTGACGAAAATGTAATAATTTTGAAGAGATCAAAATAATAATTTAAAATTTATATATATAATTATTATTATAAATAATAAAAATAGTATATTATTTAATATAATTATAAAAAATTATATTTAATTATAATATTATTTTTATTTTATTAAATTTTTAACTTATCAATAATTAAATTTAAACTAAACATTTTAGTTATTTTAATGTAAATAATTATATTATTGACAAAAAAATTATCTTTCTATTATATTTGTTAAGTTTCTTTTGATAATCTTCGTTGTAGTAAATAAATCTATTCTTTTATTCTTTCATTATATATATATAATGTAAATAATAAAAATTAAAAACTAAAAAATAACTATAAAAATATAATTAATATAACAAGACATAACAGTTAAGATTTTATTATATACTTAAAAAGAATTTTCATATCAAAATATTTTAAAATAAAAAAAATACTTAAATTAATTAAATAGTAAGAACTTGAAAAAAATAAAAAGATATTTAAAACATTCTCATCAGATGAAAAATATATATACAATAAATAATAAAATTTCTTGAAGAGTATAAAATAAAGTTGAGATAGAAAGCAAAACTTTCTTCTACAATAATATTTAAGTTTGGTAAAAGATATTAAATTTTTTTTGCATAAATAATTTGAGCAATTTCATTATCAATGTTTGAATTTGAAATTTCAAAATTTGAATCTATATCAGAAAATGAAAATTTATCTTTCTTAGTTGTGTTTCTGGAATTGTGATTTTTTTAATTTATTATAAATATAGCAAAACTAGAATGAATGGTAAATATTTTTGGAAAGTTATATTTTTTTCTAATTTTTTAAATAAAAAAATGATAAAATTTTATGATAAAATTTTTAGAACTAAAAATTATAAAAAAAAATTGTTTTGAAAAAAGATATTTCATATTTTTCATATTTTTCATTTGATGAAAAGAAGAGAATTTATATCTTATCATAAAGAAAAAAATATCAATACAGTAAGATGGTATAAAAGGAGAAAATAGATTACAATCAAGAATTCTCACAGAAACTTATATTATTGAAAAAATAATAATAAATTTATTATAAGTGATAAAACTAAATGATTTTTTTCATTATGTATATGTATTATGTACATGCTCCTGCTTCTAATAAGCTACGGCAAGGTGTTGATGATGTTGAGGGAGAAAGAGAGGGAGGATTAGTTTTGGGAGGTGTTGATTGGGGATGGAGTTGTTGGAGAAGACGTTGTTGACGATGGCGGCGGATTTGCAAGTGTAGGTGTAGGTGTAGGTGATGAAGGGGTAGAAGTTGTTGGTGGTTGATAGCCAGGAGTAGAAAAAGTAGGGGATGGTGAAGGAGTTGAAGAAGCAGTTTTTGGAATAGTAAGAGATGAGGATGGTGGATTCTCTGGTGTAGTTGGAGATGAGGGGGCTGCATTTTGTGGTGTAGAAGGAACTGTTAGGTGCTGCTGAAAAGTTTGTCTTACTTTAGAAAAAGTGTCATGCACATCATCACAATAATATTAACAATATTTTTTATTATTATCTTTTATATCTGTTTTGTAATTTAATTCTTATAATTGTGTACAAGAGTTTGAGCAACACCCCTATATCTTCCATTAATTATATTTGTTATTGCTGATAAAAAAAAGAAAAAGAACTTGTTAGAGATTAGAGTGGTGTATTTTGTGGTGTAGAAGGAGTTGGAGATGAGGATGGTGGATTCTTTGGTGCGGAAGGAGTTGTTGGAGATGAGGGTGGTGCATTTTATGGTGTAGAAGGAGATGTTGGAGATGCCGGTGGTGAATTTTGTGGCGTAGGAGTTGTTGGAGAGAATGTCGGATTGAATTAGTAAAAAATTGAATGATGATAATGTACTTTGTAGAATAAATGTAATCAATTACTTTAACATTAGAAAGTTGAAATGAATTTTAATATTATTTTTAATGGATTAGATGTTAATCTCTAAAAATATATGATTAATATAAGTATTTTACAAAATATTAAGGGTGACAAATTATTCTAGTGTTATTTTATATACAATTTTTTTTAGTTTTGAATTAAAAATATGTACTATTATAATTATTTTCAAATATAATATATATATATATATATATATATATATATATATAAAAGAGAGAAAGAGTTATAATATATATTTGAATATGATTGTTTTTAGTATAATAAATGATATCTTGTAAATATAGAGAGAGTAATAGATATATATATTTTGAGTACAATTCCAAGATAATATATAAATTCTATATTTATACTAATAAATATAAATATGTATTTATTCTATATTATTGATAAACAACGAATAGAAATTTAACTTCCGTTTATAAATATCTTAGTCTCTAGCTAATAAGATCATTGTCACTTTTCCCATAAAATAATGATGTTTAGTTTATTAAATAAACATTTTATGGTAGAAATTAACATGGTCTACTTCAAAAATTAAAACACCGCATTATCCAGTAAAAATAAATAAATAAATTGAACATTACTTTACATTAGAAAATCAACATGTTCAACTTCAAAATAGAATATTGTGCTTACTGAACTAAAATAAATTATATTATTTGAACTTTTAAGGGGGAGGGAAGTTTTATGTACTACTAGTTCTTATTTTTTTTTTACTCATTAGCATTTTTGTACGTACACATTAAAATATTTATTATAATACACTAAAATTCTCATTCTCTAAAATACTGTGGTGTTGATAAATAAGGTTTAATATCTACCTAATAGTAATTATATAGTGGATTTAGTAATTGAATTTCTGTTTATATGATCTGATTAATTTTCAAAGAGAAAAACAGGAGGATAGAAAGTAATAAGGTTAAAACAAGCCTTATTAGTTAACAACAGAGCAAATATTGTTTTTGGGCCATGTGTTTTATGTGAATTGTTTTCAATACACTATATTAATGAAACTGTGTGAATGTAATTTTTCTAAATCAATTATATAACACTAGTAGAAACTCATGATTGTACCTTTATTTTTTATTATAATGAAAAATACAAGTTATTAGGTGCAATCCGCTAAAATTACAGGAGTGAACCCTACTGATGTTGAAAATGGAGGATATAGATGCATAAAAACTTAGGTTTTATCTCATACTGTTGTACACAAAAGAAAAACTACAGTGTGCAAAAGTACTCAATGTATCTTAAAAACTAGAATATACTATTAAGAAGAAAACGAAAATACTAAAAGACTAAATTAGTGAGATTTACAATATAAAAAATAACTAAAAAACCATTCAAAATATTGATAATCAATTAAAATTAATTTTTTTATTAATTTAGATTTAAATTTTAAAAAATTTAAACTCGAATCAATTATTTAAATTATTATATTATCTGTTATGTATTTAAAAACAGACTTAACATATCTAACTTTGTGTTTATAAGTATGTGTAGAAAATAACACAATCTATTAAACATATAAATGAAATGAAACAAATTATATAATGATATAAATATTATATTATTAATTAAAAAATAAAGTACCACTGAGAAAACAATAACTAATTATAACATTGGTTCAATATATATATATATAAGAAATTTATTAAATTTTATCATATATATATATATATATTATATTTATGTCTATGTATATAAATATAATATATATATATATATTTACTAATAAAATAATATAAAAAATTACAAAATCTAAATTAAATTAAAAAATTAATTTAATTTGATTTAAATATATTTATATAAAACATGTTTAAGAATATCATTCCATGAAATAAATTTATGATTTTGAAAATTTATATTTTATTCTCGATTCGTACTTTTGTTTTACAAAAAAAATTCAAATTTTCATAATTTGGAAATTTATATTTTATTCTCGATACGTATTTTTGTTTTACGCAAAAAAAACTCAATTTTTCATAATTTGGAAATTCAAATTTTATTTACGATCCGTACTTTTGTTTTACAAAAAATAATCTAACTTTTCGTAATTTGGAAATTTAGGTTTTATTCTCGATCCGTACTTTTGTTTTAGAAAAACAAATTCAAATTTTTATACTTTGGAAATTTATATTTTATTTTCGACGCATACTGTTGTTTTATAAAAAAAGCAATTTTTCATAAGTTCGAAGTTTATATTTTATTCTCGATCCGTACTTTTCTTGTACAAAAAAAAAACTATATTTTTTGTAACTTCGAAATTTAAATTTTATTTTCGATCCTTACTTTTGTCTTACAAAAAAAACTCAATTTTTCGTAATTTGGAAATTCAAATTTTATTTTCGATCCGTACTTTTATTTTACAAAAAAAAACTCAATTTTTCGTATTTTGGAAGTTTAAATTTTATTTTCGATCCGTACTTTTGTTTTACAAAAAAAATCAATTTTTCATAATTTTGAAATTTATATTTATTTCGATCCGTACTTTCGTTTGACAAAAAAAAACTCAATTTTTCATAATTTAGAAATTTATATTTTATTCTTGATTCGTACTTTTGTTTTACAAAAAAAAATCAATTTTTCATAATGTGGAAATTTATATTTTATTTTCGATCCATAATTATTAAAGATGATAAAAGAAGAGAAAGAATGCACAAGAATTTATACTGGTTCACTCTTTTTCAAGAGCTACATCTAGTTTCGATCTGTAACACTAACATATCTCAAATCACTAAAAATATCAAGTCTTTACAAGAAACCCTTTTCTAAAGACTACCAAAACCAAAAAGATGAAATTCTAAACCCTATAGAATTCAATCTAACCCAGACTCACACCAAGTCTGCAGTGATCACCCCAATCACCAAGATACAGGTTTCGTAACCCCACAAAGTAATCAACACAGAGAACAAAAACAATTCAAAAAAATGTGAATCAAGACTCTCTTCTTGATTCTTCCTAAAACTAAAACTTTCAAAGATTTGTGAGCAAGTTTTTCTTGATTCTCTCTTGTTTGTTCTCTCTCTGTTCTTTTGGCTATTCTTTCAGTAGTTTGAATCTCCCACGAGACTTCTATTTATAGAGAAAGAGATGAGCTTCAAACAGCCGCTATTATGTTTTCTGCATACTGAGAGGCCTGGAACAAAATAGTCGACTAAACAGCGAAATAGTTAGCTTAATTTCATTAAAAGCACATTCCTGACAGATTAATGAAAATAGTCGACTAATATAGCAGAATTAGTTTACTAATTGAAGATTAATGAAAACAGCAGACTAATATATCAGAATTAGCTGAGTAATAACAGATAATCTAACAGCTATTCAAACCTGCATAATCATCAATTAATCACCAATGTTCCAGTAACATCATCAAATCAAAATCATCAACAATAATAATAATAGTAATAATAAGAATAATAATCATAATAATAACAATAATAATAATAATAATAACGATAAGAATAATAATAATAATAATAATAATAATAAATATAATAATAACAATAACAATAATAATAATAATAACAATAATAACGATAATGATAACAACAATAATAATAAGAATAATAATAATAATAACAACAACAATAATAATAATAATAAAATAATAATAATAACTGTTGGCATATTTCAAGACCAAGTGTTAATGAAGTCTTCCAGAGTTTTAATGAAGTCTTAAAGTAATTGATGATTATGCAAGTTTGAATAACTGTTAGATTATCTGTTATTAGTTAGCTAATTCTGATATATTAGTCTGCTGTTTTCATTAATCTTCAATTAGTCAACTAATTCTGCTATATTAGTCGACTATTTTCATTAATCTGTTAGGAATGTGCTTTTAATGAAATTAGCTAACTATTTCGTTGTTTAGTCGACTATTTTGTTCCAGGCCTCCCAGTATGCAGAAAACAGAATAGCGCCTGTTTGAAGCTCATCTCTTTCTCTATAAATAGAAGTCTCGTGGGAGATTCAAACTACTGAAAGAATAGCCAAAAGAACAGAGAGAGAAGAGAGAAGAGAGAAGAGAGAAGAGAGAATGTTAAATAAAGACGGCAGTATAAAAACCAAGAGGGGGGTGAATTGGATTTTTAATAAACTTTTCCCTTTTAAATAAATTTCCAGATTTTGAAAAAACTTTCAAAAACTAGGGTGCGGATTTTTCTTAACCTTTGATTTACGTGGTTTGAGTTGCAATCGTTAATATGATCCACAATAAAAAAGAGATAGGGCAAGAGAAAGAACACAGAGATTTATACTGGTTCGGATTAAGCCAATCCTACGTCCAGTTCCCAACCACCACAAATGCGTGATGATTACCCCACTATCTTTAAATGAAATTACAAACACCAATTTATGCAATAACAAATAAAGATAAAGGAAAACACCTCCTTAGACACACTAAGGATGAAACACCTCCCCAGACACACTGAGGATGAAACCCACCTCTCTTGACACACAAGAGATGAACACACCTCCCTTAGAATAGATCCAAGGGATGAATTTTCCCGTTTATAAAAATAGTAAAAGAATACACCTGATAATAGTGCTGGATATAAAGCTTAAGCACAAAGATCACCACTTCCAAAGACTTGATCAAACTTGAGACAACAAGAAAGCGGTTTTGAAAAACTAAGGCGCAGAAACACTTTGAATATTTGTGTTTAAACAGATGTTTTTAACCTAAGACATTCTCTTTCATTTTATAATTCGAAAATGCTCCAAAGTTTCCATTCTTAGGTTGATTTGGCATTGATTTCGCAAAAACGACTCATTTAATCGATTATATAAAAAGCTTAATCGATTATATCATGTTTAAAAACTGGAAAACTAATTTTGTCTGATATAATCGATTAGATTAAGGCCATAATCGATTATATTAACCCAGAATCAGTATAATCGATTATCAAAAACACTTAATCGATTATTTAGTTCGTGAAACATTTTTAATTCAAATTTTAAGTTAAATAATCGATTATCTACGTATCATAATCAATTAAAAGCGTAGAAAAACGTTTTTGCGAGAAAACAACTTGCTCTCTTGTTTGGGAAGGTCTTGAATGGGATTTATGACTTACTCTTTTCATCCAACACCCAAAACAGAACCTTCTACTCTTGAACCTTCAGCTCTTGAGAAAATCTTCATCAATCTTCTCTCTTGAAAGATTTAAACACTCTTTATGCCTTTCCTTTTCTATCAAGCAACCTTCCTTTGTGAGATGGCACAAGTCTTTAATGTTGATTGGATCACTCTAAATCTTCATCATCAAAACTTTAAGACTTCATAAACACTTGGTCTTGAAATATGCTAACAATCTCCCCCTTTTTGATGATGATAAAAAGAAACATAGAGACTTGTGATTGATATCCTGAAAATCTTGAAAATAATGTATGGATATCTCTATCATAAATAATTAGTCCACAAAGGAAATAAAGTAGGCAGTCATATAGCATTTAAATTTCAATTTGAATTTTGAAAAAGAGATTTCAAGGAAATTAATGACTGGAAATTATTTCTAAAAGCTCCCTTTTAAACTTTGCTCTTAAATGTTTAAGATATATAAGGTAATTATTTGAAATATTTCCTAATGCTCCCCCTGAAATTAATTTTCTTAAATGCTAGATAAACTGGACATATTATCAATCAAAACAAATATTTTTCTCCCCCTTTATTTTTATCATTTTCAAAAAGATTACATATTCAGAGATTAATACAGCAGAAGCAATTAAATACACAGAAAATATAGAGGGAAAATAAAATACAGCAGCTGGAAAAAAAAATTTAGCTAAGGGATTTAGTGAACTTGTAGCCTATTCAGTTTCTTCACTATCCCCTGCATCTTCTTCATCTTCCTCATCTTCCACTGCTGGCTGTTTGCCTCTTGAAGATCTAGCATAATCTTCTTCTGGAGAGACATCTTCAATCTCCTGCTTCCTTTCAACTCTATCAACTCTCCTATTGAGCCTTGAGAGCCTATGGGAAAGGTCATCATAATGAGTTGTTTGGAGACTCATCATGGTGTTCATCCTTGAGAGAATGTGTGCCTCCATTGATCCAGGTTGAGGTTGAGGTGGTGGTTCTTCATCATCTTCATCCATTGCAGCAGCTTCCTCATCTCTTTGCCTGAACCTATTTCCTTGTTCTATAAGGCCCATGTGCCTTAGAACATTCTTCCCTATCTTGCTGTTGCTAAGCAAGATTTGCTTGTTTTCTCCTTCAAGATCTACACCTTTATATTCTAATATCTTTGAAATGAACACAGCATAGGGTAAAGCAAAAGATGATAGCCTAGTGGCTTTAAACATATTATCTAAAATAATGGAGGGCCAATCAATACTAACATTATTAAGAAAGCCATACGTTAAAAGAATGTCCTCCTTAGTAAGTTGGGCATGATTGGTGCCTCTAGCAACAAGAATCCATACAATGACATAATGTAACATGCGTTCATTCAACTTAACATTACCAACTTTGTACAAGTTTTCCACTTGTAGATTTGGATCCTTGCAGAATTTGCAGAACTCCACCAGCTTATTTAAATCCTCAAAGCCATAAGTAATGTTGATGCCTTGGGTGGATAAGCCAGCAGCATTGTTCCATACCTCTTCATCAAGGTGGATTCTAACACCCTTCACCTTGGTGCTAGGACTAGCTGTCCTTGAAGTCAGATTCATGTAGAACACTCTGACTAAGTCTGGATAATATGCTCCTTCCATTTCTACAAAGTTTTGTAGTCCACTTGCAACTAAACAATCCTGAAAAGTGAAACCATGAGTTCTGAAAAAATTACAAGATAGATATTTAGGAGTGAGGATCTTCCTGTCTTTCCATTTGTTCACAAAACCAATCTGCATATCCTCATCTGAAATCCATCCAGCAAGTGTTGGTGGTCTCCTTTCTTGCTGTTGGGATGTCATGGGCTCTTTGCCTCTCCTCCTTGAGGGCATCTTTCTCCTCCTTTGATCAGCCATGTGTATGTAGAATGGACAAAGAAAAGAGCACAAACGAGATAACAGAGAGACAGAGTAATCATAGAACCAGAAATTCGCACAGAAAAGGAATGAATAGCAGAAAATCAGCAAGAGTGAGAGAGAGTGAATGTAGCACTTTTAATTCTCAATCTAGCTATTTATAGGCAAGGAATCCGGTCATAAAGCACTGAATTAATGTAAATAGAGCCGTTTGAAAATGAATATAGCCGTTAGAATTAAAAAACCACGTGAATTGGAGTCCAACATTCGAAAAAACAGTGTGCAAAAAAACACAAAACGTCGCATTTACTCGATTATGTGAAGAACGTAATCAATTATTTGCCTTCAAAATTTTCCAGAAAACGAAAACCCAGAAATTTAATCGATTATGTGCATTCCTTAATCGATTAAATTGCTCCCCAATGATTTAATCGATTATGTTATGAACTTAATCGATTATGTTTTAAAACATCTTTAAAAACAGCGCTTTTAATCGATTAACACACAAAAACAAATCGATTAAATACGAAAATTTTTGTAAAACACATAATTAACATAAAAAACAACAATAAACATCAATTAATCAACAGATTTATCATCAACAACACCTGGAACCTTTCTAAGCTCATAAAGTCTTACTCGGGATAAGAGATTTGTAAATATGCTAACTCGTTGATGTTTTTGCCTCCCTTCACAAGCTTGATCACTTGCTATCTCAGCACCAAAGAGGCTTTTTGAAAGAGGAACCAGCGTACAACACAAACAAGAAAAATCCTGGTCCCCTAAAAATACTTATTAGAGTCCTCATGGGTTAGAAACAAGTTTTTCCTTTGGGAACCCATTTGTATTTCCCATTAGGAACACTAAAACGTTTAATATTGCACCTATTAACAGAATGACCTTTAGGCATACAGTAAAAACATGTAGGAACATTTGTTTTTCTTGAAACATATGCATTTTTATAAACTTTCTTTGTAGACACATTTTGTTTAAAGGAATTAGGATTTTCAAAAACCTTATTTGAATTTGATGATTCTCCTTTTACAAAAACAGTTTTAGTAGGTTTATGATTATATCCGAAATTATAGCCAAGACCTGCTTTTTCATATAAACCTTTTTGCACATTTAAAACGTTATTTAAATTTTTATTTCCCATGGTAATTTTTGAAAGAGATGTTTCAAGATAAGAAACATTATTAGCAAAAACTTTGCATTCTTCGCAAATAGGAATTTTTTATTTGCATTTACAAGGAATTTTTGCCTTTTCCAAATCATCTTTCAAAACCTTTTTCTCTTCTTCTAAATCAATAATTTTCTTTTCAAAATTCTTATAATCATTTTTTAATTTATTATGAACCAAAGAAAGCTTTTCAGATTTTTCACAAAGACTTTCATCATAATTATTAGGAAGATCAGAATCACTTACCTCACTGCATGTGGATTCCGCATCATCCGCTATGAGACAAATATTAGCTTCTTCTTCTGATTCACTTGAACCTTCAGAATAACTCACTTCATTGTCTTCCCAAGCAATATATGCTTTCTTCTTCTTTTTGAACAATTTCTTTCCTTTCTTTTCCTTCTCTTCAGATTTCTTGGAATTTGGACAATCTGCTCTCATGTGTCCCCTTTTGCCACAACCATAACATTTATAATTATCGTTAGAATTTGAATTTTCAAATTTCTTACCTTTCTTATGGTTGCCTTTCTTCTTGATGAACTTTTTGTATTTCTTTACGAATTCCTTGAGATCATCGTCTTCTGAATCATCAGTATCACTACTCTCCTTAAGAGCAACACCTTTCCTCTTGACGTCTTCCTCTTCTCCTTTGAAATGTCCAAGCTCCATTTCGTGTTCTCTAAGCTTTCCAAAGAGAGTTGTCATGTTCATGCTTGTGAGATTCTTTGATTCCGTGATGGTCGTCACATTGGGTTGCCATGTCTTGTCCAAAGATTTTAAAATTTTCACATTTAACTCCTCAGTATCAAATTTCTTACCTAACGCCTTGAGGTGATTTACAATGTGAGTAAATCTCTTTTGAACGTCATAAATGGTTTCCCCTTTGCTCATCCGGAACATCTCGTATTCTTGAATCAAGGTATTTTTCCTTGATCTCTTTACATCCTCCGTTCCTTCATGTGTGACTTCCAAAGTGTCCCACATCTCCTTTGCTGTAGTGCAATCAGACAACCTGTAAAACTCATCAACAGTTAAAGCAGATGCTATCATATTACACACCCTTATGTCGCACTGATTTTGATTGTATTCATCCTTGGTCCAACTTGCTCTCACTTTGGGTACCTGCGCATCATTAACAACAGTCATAGGAATATATGGACCATTTACAATTGCATCCCAAACGCCTTGATCATTAGACCTAAGAAAAATCTCCATCCTCTTTTTCCAAAAAGGATAGTTTTCACCTGTAAAGAGTGGTGGTCTATGAATAGATGCACCTTCAGCAAAAGTTTGATTTTTGTCTGCCATAAGGATCTTGTTTTTGAGTAATTTTCAAAAAACCAGCTCTGAGGCCAATTGTTAAATAAAGACGGCAGTATAAAAACCAAGAGGGGGGTGAATTGGATTTTTAATAAACTTTTCCCTTTTAAATAAATTTCCAGATTTTGAAAAAACTTTCAAAAACTAGGATGCAAATTTTTCTTAACCTTTGATTTACGTGGTTTGAGTTGCAATCGTTAATATGATCCATAATAAAAAAGAGATACGGAAAGAGAAAGAACACAGAGATTTATACTGGTTCAGATTAAGCCAATCCTACGTCCAGTTCCCAACCACCACAAATGCGTGATGATTACCCCACTATCTTTAAATGAAATTACAAACACCAATTTATGAAATAACAAATAAAGATAAAGGAAAACACCTCCTTAGACACACTAAGGATGAAACACCTCCCCAGACACACTGAGGATGAAACCCACCTCTCTTGACACACAAGAGATGAACACACCTCCCTTAGAACAGATCCAAGGGATGAATTTTCCCGTTTATAAAAACAGTAAAAGAATACACCTGATAATAGTGCTGGATAGAAAGCTTAAGCACAAAGATCACCACTTCCAAAGACTTGATCAAACTTGAGAGAGCAGGAAAGCGGTTTTGAAAAGCTAAGGCGCAGAAACACTTTGAATATTTGTGTTTAATCAGATGTGTTTAACCTAAGACATTCTCTTTCATTTTATAATTCGAAAATGCTCCAAAGTTTCCATTCTTAGGTTGATTTGGCATTGATTTCGCAAAAACGACTCATTTAATCAATTATATAAAAAGCTTAATCGATTATATCATGTTTAAAAACTGAAAAACTAATTTCGTCTGATATAATCGATTAGATTAAGGCCATAATCGATTATATTAACCCAGAATCAGTATAATCGATTATCAAAAACACTTAATCGATTATTTAGTTTGTTAAACATTTTTAATTCAAATTTTAAGTTAAATAATCGATTATCTACGTATCATAATCGATTAAAAGCGTAGAAAAACGTTTTTGCGAGAAAACAACTTGCTCTCTTGTTTGGGAAGGTCTTGAATGGGATTTATGACTTACTCTTTTCATCCAACACCCAAAACAGAACCTTCTACTCTTGAACCTTCAGCTCTTGAGAAAATCTTCATCAATCTTCTCTCTTGAAAGCTTTAAACACTCTTTATGCCTTTCCTTTTCTATCAAGCAACCTTCCTTTGTGAGATGGCACAAGTCTTTAATGTTGATTGGATCACTCTAAATCTTCATCATCAAAACTTTAAGACTTCATAAACACTTGGTCTTGAAATATGCTAACAAAGAAAAGCTTGCTCACAAATCTTTGAAAGTTTCAATTTTAGGAAGAATCAAGAAGAGAGTCTTGATTCACATTTTTTTGAATTGTTTTTGTTCTCTGTGTTGATTACTTTGTAGGGTTACGAAACCTGTATCTTGGTGATTGGGGTGATCACTGCAGACTTGGTGTGAGTCTGGGTTAGATTGAATTCTATAGGGTTTAGAATTTCATCTTTTTGGTTTTGGTAGTCTTTAGAAAAGGGTTTCTTGAAAAGACTTGATATTTTGAGTGATTTGAGATATGTTAGTGTTACAGATCGAAACTGGATGTAGCTCTTGAAAAAGAGTAAACCAGTATAAATTCTTGTGCATTCTTTCTCTTCTTTTATCATCTTTAATAATTATGGATCGAAAATAAAATATAAATTTTGAACTTACAAAAAATTGAGTTTTTTTGTGTAAAACAAAAGTATGGATCGGAAACAAAATATAAACTTCGAAATTACGAAAAAATATGTTTTTATTCGTAAAACAAAAGTACGTGTCGAGAATAAAATATAAATCTCCCAATTATAACAAATTGATTTCTTTTTTGTAACACAAATGTGCGGATCGAAAATAAAATTTAAATTTTGAAATTACGAAAAATTGAGTTTTTTTGTGTGAAACAAAAGTACGGATGGAAAATAAAATTTGAATTTTCAAATTATGAAAAGTTGAGGTTATTTTTAAAACAAAACTACATATCGAAAATAAAAAATAAATATCCAAATTATGACAAATTGATTTCTTTTTTGTAATACAAAAGTACGGATCGAGAATAAAATATAATTGTCCAAATTATGAAACATTGATTCCTTTTTGTAAAACAAAAGTACGAATCGAAAATAAAATATAAATTTCCAAATTATAAAAAATTGAATTTTTTTTTTGTATAACCAAAGTACGGATCGAGAATAAAATACAAACTTCGAAATTACGAAAAATTGAGTTTTTTTGTGTAAAACAAAAGTACGGATTGAAAATAAAATTTGAATTTCGAAATTACGAAAAATTGAGTTTTTTTGTAAAAAACAAAAGTACGGATCGAAAACATAATTTGAGTTTTCAAATTATGAAAAATTGAGTTTTCTGTAAAAAAAAAAGTACGGATCGAAAATAAAATATATATTTCGAAATTACGAAAAATTGAGTTTTTTTGTGTAAAACAAAAGTATGGATCGAAACCAAAATATAAACTTCGAAATTATGAAAAAATATGTTTTTATTCGTAAAACAAAAGTACGTATCGAGAATAAAATATAAATCTCCAAATTATGAAAAATTGATTTCTTTTTTGTAACACAAATGTGCGGATCGAAAATAAAATTTAAATTTCGAAATTACGAAAAATTGTGTCTTTTTGTGTGAAACAAAAGTACGGATCGAAAATAAAATTTGAATTTCCAAATTATGAAAAATTGAGGTTTTTTTTTAAAACAAAACTACAGATCGAAAATAAAATATAAATATCCAAATTATGACAAATTGATTTCTTTTTTGTAATACAAAAGTACGGATCCAGAATAAAATATAAATTTCCAAATTATTGAAAATTGATTCCTTTTTGTAAAACAAAAGTACGAATCGAAAATAAAATATAAATTTCCTAATTATAAAAAATTGAATTTTTTTTTGTAAAACCAAAGTACGGATCGAGAATAAAATATAAATTTCAAAATTACGAAAAAATTGAGTTTTTTTGTGTAAAACAAAAGTACGGATTGAAAATAAAATTTGAATTTCGAAATTACGAAATTATGAAAAATTGAGTTTTTTTTGTGTAAAACTACGGATCGAAAACAAAATTTGAGTTTCCAAATTATGAAAAATTGAGTTTTTTGTAAAAAAAAAGTACAGATCGAAAATAAAATATAAATTTCGAAATTATGAAAAATTGAGTTTATTTGTGTAAAACAAAAGTATGGATCGAAAACAAAATATCAACTTCGAGATTACGAAAAAATATGTTTTTATTCGTAAAACAAAAGTACGTATCGAGAATAAAATATAAATCTCCCAATTATGAAAAATTGATTTCTTTTTTGTAACACAAATGTGCGGATCGAAAATAAAATTTAAATTTTGAAATTTCGAAAAATTGAGTTTTTTTGCGTGAAACAAAAGTACGGATTGAAAATAAAATTTGAATTTCCAAATTATGAAAAATTGAGGTTTTTTTTAAAACAAAACTAAAGATCGAAAATAAAATATAAATATCCAAATTATGACAAATTGATTTCTTTTTTGTAATACAAAAGTACGGATCCAGAATAAAATATAAATCTCCAAATTATGAAAAACTGATTCGTTATTGTAAAACGAAAGTACGAATCGAAAATAAAATATAAATTTCCAAATTATAAAAAGTTGAATTTTTTTTGTAAAACCAAAGTACGGATCGAAAATAAAATATAAATTTCGAAATTATGAAAAATTGAGTTTTTTTTGTGTAAAACAAAAGTACGGATTGAAAATAAAATTTGAATTTCGAAATTAAGAAATTACGAAAAATTGAGTTTTTTTGTGTAAAACAAAACTACGGATCGAAAACAAAATTTGAGTTTCCAAATTATGAAAAATTGAGTTTTTTGTAAAAAAAAAGTACGGATCGAAAATAAAATTTGTATTTCGAAATTTTGAAAAATTGAGTTTTTTTGTGTAAAACAAAAGTATGGATCGAAAACAGAACATAAACTCAAAATTACGAAAAAATATGTTTTTATTCATAAAACAAAAGTATGTATCGAGAATAAAATATAAATCTCCCAATTATGAAAAATTGATTTCTTTTTTGTAACACAAATGTGCGGATCGAAAATAAAATTTAAATTTTGAAATTACGAAAAATTAAGTTTTTTTGTGGGAAACAAAAGTACGGATCGAAAATAAAATTTGAATTTCCAATTTATAAAAAATTGAGATTTTTTTTAAAAAAAAACTCCAGATAGAAAATAAAATATAAATATCCAAATTATGAAACATAGATCTCTTTTTTGTAATAGAAAAGTATGGATCGAGAATAAAATATAAATTTCCAAATTATGAAAAACTGATTCCTTTTTATTAAACAAAAGTACGAACCGAAAATAAAATATAAATTTCCAAATTATAAAAAATTGAATTTGTTTTTGTAAAACCAAAGTACGAATCGAGAATAAAATATAAATTTCAAAATTACGAAAAATTGAGTTTTCTTGTAAAAAAAACTACGGATCGAAAATAAAATATAAATTTCAAAATTACGAAAAAATGTCTTTTTATGCGTAAAACGAAAGAACGTATCGAGAATAAAATATAAATTTTGAAATTACGAATAATTGAATTTCTTTTGTAAAACAAAAGTATGGATCGAAAATAAAATTTGAATTTCCAAATTATGAAAAATAAGGTTTTTTTATAAAATAAAACTACAGATCCAAAATAAAATATAAATATCAAAATTATGAAAAATTGATTTCTTTTTCGTAATACAAAAGTACGGATCGAGAATAAAATATAAATTTTCAAATTATGAAAAACTGTTTCCTTTTTATAAAACAAAAGTACGAATCCAAATTAAAATATAAATTTCCAAATTATAAAAAATTCAATTTGTTTTTGTAAAACCAAAGTACGAATCGAGAATAAAATATACATTTCAAAATTACGAAAAATTGAGTTTTTTTTGTGTAAAACAAAAGTACGGATCCAAAATAAAATTTGAATATCGAAATTACGAAAAATTGAGTTCTTTTGTGTAAAAAAAAACTACGGATCGAAAACAAAATTTGAATTTCCAGAATATGAAAAATTGAGTTTTCTTGTAAAAAAAAAAGTACGAATCGAAAATAAAATATAAATTTCAAAATTATGAAAAAATATGTTTTTATGCGTAAAACAAAAGTACGTATCGAGAATAAAATATAAATTTTGAAATTACGGAAAATTGAGTTTCTTTTGTAAAACAAAAGTATAGATCCAAAATAAAATTTGAATTTCCAAATTATGAAAAATCGAGGTTTTTTTATAAAAGAAAATATCAAAATTATGAAAAATTGATTTCTGTTTTGTAATACAAAAGTACAGGTCAAGAATAAAATATAATTTTCCAAATTATGAAAAATTGATTCCTTTTTGTAAAACAAAAGTACGAATCGAAAACAAAATATAAATTTCCAAATTATAAAAAATTGAATTTTTTTTTGTAAAACCAAAGTACGGATCGAGAATAAAATATAAATTTCGAAATTACGAAAAATTAAGTTTTTGTTGTGTAAAACAAAAGTACGGATTGAAAATAAAATTTGAATTTCGAAATTATGAAATTCTGAAAAATTGAGTTTTTTTGGTGTAAAACAAAACTATGGGTCGAAAACAAAATTTGAGTTTCCAAATTATGAAAAATTGAGTTTTTTGTAAAAAAAAGTACGGATCGAAAATAAAATATAAATTTCGAAATTACGAAAAATTAAGTTTTTTTGTGTAAAACAAAAGTATGGATCGAAAACAAAATATAAACTTTGAAATTACGAAAAAATATGTTTTTATTCATAAAACAAAAGTACGTATCGAGAATAAAATATAAATCTCCCAATTATGAAAAATTGATTTCTTTTTTGTAACAGAAATGTGCGGATCGAAAATAAAATTTAAATTTCGAAATTACGAAAAATTGAGTTTTTTTGGTGAAACAACAGTACGGATCGAAAATAAAATTTCAAATTTCCAAATTATGAAAAATTGAGGTTTTTTTTAAAACAAACTACAGATCGAAAATAAAATATAAATATCCAAATTATGAAAAATTTATTTCTTTTTTGTAATACAAAAGTATGGATCGAGAATAAAATATAAATTTCCAAATTATGAAAAACTGATTCTTTTTTATAAAACAAAAGTATGAATCCAAAATAAAATATAAATTTCCAAATTATAAAAAATTGAATTTGTTTTTGTAAAACCAAAGTACGAATCGAGAATAAAATATAAATTTCAAAATTACGAAAAATTGAGTTTTTTTTTGTGTAAAACAAAAGTACGAATCGAAAATAAAATTTGAATATCGAAATTACGAAAAATTGAGTTTTTTTATGTCAAACAAAACTACGGATTGAAAACAAAATTTGAATTTCCAGATTATGAAAATTTGAGTTTTCTTGTAAAAAAAAAGTACAGATCGAAAATAAAATATAAATTTCAAAATTACAAAAAAATATGTTTTTATGCGTAAAACAAAAGTACGTATCGAGAATAAAATATAAATTTTAAAATTACGGAAAATTGAGTTTCTTTTGTAAAACAAAAGTATGGATCGAAAACAAAATTAGAATTTCCAAATTATGAAAAATTGAGGTTTTTTTTATAAAAGAAAACTGCAGATCGAAAATAAAATGTAAATATCAAAATTATGAAAAATTGATTTCCTTTTTGTAATGCAAAAGAACGGATCGAGAATAAAATATAATTTTCCAAATTATGAAAAATTGATTCCTTTTTGTAAAACAAAAGTACGAATCGAAAATATAATATAAATTTCCAAATTATAAAAAATTGAATTTTTTTCTGTAAAACCAAAGTACGGATCGAGAATAAAATATAAATTTCGAAATTACAAAAAATTGAGTTTTTGTTGTGTAAAACAAAAGTACAAATTGAAAATAAAATTTGAATTTTGAAATTACGAAATTATGAAAAATTGAGTTCTTTTGGTGTAAAACAAAACTATGGATCGAAAACAAAATTTGAGTTTCCAAATTATGAAAAATTGAGGTTTTTTGTTAAAAAAAGTACGGATCGAAAATAAAATATAAATTTTGAAATTACGAAAAATTGAGTTTTTTTGTGTAAAACAAAAGTATGGATCGAAAATGAAATATAAACTTTGAAATTACGAAAAAATATGGTTTTATTCGTAAAACAAAGGTACGTACCGAGAATAAAATATAAATCTCCCAATTATGAAAAATTGATTTATTTTTTGTAACAGAAATGTGCAGATCGAAAACAAAATTTAAATTTCGAAATTACGAAAAATTGAGTGTTTTTTGTGTGAAACAAAAGTACGGATCGAAAATAAAATTTCAAATTTCCAAATTATGAAAAATTGATTTCTTTTTTGTAATACAAAAGTACGGATCGAGAATAAAATATAAATTTCCAAATTATGAAAAAGTGATTCCTTTTTATAAAACAAAAGTACGAATCCAAAATAAAATATAAATTTCCAAATTATAAAAAATTGAATTTGTTTTTGTAAAACCAAAGTACGAATCGAGAATAAAATATAAATTTCAAAATTACGAAAAATTGAGTTTTTTTTTGTGTAAAACAAAAGTACGGATCGAAAATAAAATTGGAATATCGAAATTACGAAAAATTGAGTTTTTGTTGTGTAAAACAAAAGTACGGATTGAAAATAAAATTTGAATTTCGAAATTACGAAATTCTGAAAAATTGAGTTTTTTTGGTGTAAAACAAAACAATGGATCGAAAACAAAATTTGAGTTTCCAAGTTTTGAAAAATTGAGTTTTATTGTAAAAAAAAGTACGGATCGAAAATAAAATATAAATTTCGAAATTACAAAAAATTGAGTTTTTTTGTGGAAAACAAAAGTATGGATCGAAAACAAAATATAAACTTTGAAATTACGAAAAAATATGTTTTTATTCGTAAAACAAAAGTACGTATCGAGAATAAAATATAAATCTCCCAATTATGAAAAATTGATTTCTTTTTTGTAACAGAAATGAGCGGATCGAAAATAAAATTTAAATTTCGAAATTACGAAAAATTGAGTTTTTTTGTGTGAAACAAAAGTACGGATCGAAAATAAAATTTCAAATTTCCAAATTATGAAAAATTGAGGTTTTTTTTAAAACAAACTACAGATCGAAAATAAAATATAAATATCCAATTTATGAAAAATTGATTTCCTTTTTGTAATACAAAAGTACGGATCGAGAATAAAATATAAATTTCCAAATTAAGAAAAACTGATTCCTTTTTATAAAACAAAAGTACGAATCCAAAATAAAATATAAATTTCCAAATTATAAAAAATTGAATTTGTTTTTGTAAAACCAAAGTACGAATCGAGAATAAAATATAAATTTGAAGAGTAAGAAAAATTGAGTTTTTTTTGTACAAAACAAAAGTACGGATCGAAAATAAAATTTGAATATCGAAATTACGAAAAATTGAGTTTTTTTGTGTCAAACAAAACTACGGATCGAAAACAAAATTTGAATTTCCAGATCATGAAAAATTGAGTTTTCTTGTAAAAAAAAAAGTACGGATCGAAAATAAAATATAAATTTCAAAATTACGAAAAAATATGTATTTATGCGTAAAACAAAAGTACGTATCGAGAATAAAATATAAATTTTGAAATTACGGAAAATTGAGTTTCTTTTGTGAAACAAAAGTATGGATCGAAAATAAAATTTGAATTTCCAAATTATGAAAAATTGAGGTTTTTTTATAAAAGAAAACTACAGATCGAAAATAAAATATAAATATCAAAATTATGAAAAATTGATTTCTTTTTTGTAATACAAAAGTACGGATCGAGAATAAAATATAAATTTCCAAATTATGAAAAACTGATTCCTTTTTATAAAACAAAAGTACGAATCCAAAATAAAATATAAATTTCCAAATTATAAAAAATTGAATTTGTTTTTGTAAAACCAAAGTACGAATCGAGAATAAAATATAAATTTCAAAATTACGAAAAATTGAGTTTTTTTTTTGTGTAAAACAAAAGTACGGATCCAAAATAAAATTTGAATATCGAAATTACGCAAAATTGAGTTTTTTTGTGTCAAACAAAACTACAGATTGAAAAAAAAATTTGAATTTCCAGATTATGAAAATTTGAGTTTTCTTGTAAAAAAAAAGTACGGATCGAAAATAAAATATAAATTTCAAAATTACGAAAAAATATGTTTTTATGCGTAAAACAAAAGTACGTATCGAGAATAAAATATAAATTTTAAAATTACGGAAAATTGAGTTTCTTTTGTACAACAAAAGTATGGATTGAAAACAAAATTAGAATTTCCAAATTATGAAAAATTTAGGTTTTTTTTATAAAAGAAAACTACAGATCGAAAATAAAATGTAAATATCAAAATTATGAAAAATTGATTTATTTTTTGTAACACAAAAGTACGGATCGAGAATAAAATATAATTTTCCAAATTATGAAAAATTGATTCCTTTTTGTAAAACAAAAGTACGAATCGAAAATAAAATATAAATTTCCAAATTATAATACATTGAATTTTTTTCTGTAAAACCAAAGTACGGATCGAGAATAAAATATAAATTTCGAAATTACGAAAAATTAAGTTTTTGTTGTGTAAAACAAAAGTACGGATTGAAAATAAAATTTGAATTTTGAAATTACGAAATTCCGAAAAATTGAGTTTTTTGGTGTAAAACAAAACTATGGATCGAAAACAAAATTTGAGTTTCCAAATTATGAAAAATTGAGTTTTTTTGTAAAAAAAAGTACGGATCGAAAATAAAATATAAATTTTGAAATTACGAAAAATTGAGTTTTTTTGTGTAAAACAAAAGTATGGATCGAAAACAAAATACAAACTTTGAAATTACGAAAAAATATGGTTTTATTCGTAAAACAAAGGTACGTACCGAGAATAAAATATAAATCTCCCAATTATGAAAAATTGATTTCTTTTTTGTAACAGAAATGTGTGGATCGAAAACAAAATTTAAATTTCGAAATTACGAAAAATTGAGTTTTTTTTGTGTGAAACAAAAGTACGGATCGAAAATAAAATTTCAAATTTCCAAATTATGAAAAATTGATTTCTTTTTTGTAATACAAAAGTACGGATCGAGAATAAAATATAAATTTCCAAATTATGAAAAAGTGATTCCTTTTTATAAAACAAAAGTACGAATCCAAAATAAAATATAAATTTCCAAATTATAAAAAATTGAATTTGTTTTTGTAAAACCAAAGTACGAATCGAGAATAAAATATAAATTTCAAAATTACGAAAAATTGAGTTTTTTTTGTGTAAAACAAAAGTACGGATCGAAAATAAAATTTGAATATCGAAATTACGAAAAATTGAGTTTTTGTTGTGTAAAACAAAAGTACGGATTGAAAATAAAATTTGAATTTCGAAATTACGAAATTCCGAAAAATTGAGTTTTTTTGGTGTAAAACAAAACTATGGATCGAAAACAAAATTTGAGTTTCCAAATTACAAAAAATTGAGTTTTTTTGTAAATAGAAAGTATGGATCGAAAATAAGATATAAATTTCGAAATTACGAAAAATTGAGTTTTTTTGTGGAAAACAAAAGTACGGATCGAAAACAAAATATAAACTTTGAAATTACAAAAAAATATGTTTTTATTCGTAAAACAAAAGTACGTATCGAGAATAAAATATAAATCTCCCAATTATGACAAATTGATTTCTTTTTTGTAACAGAAATGTGCGGATCGAAAATAAAATTTAAATTTCGAAATTACGAAAAATTGAGTTTTTTTGTGTGAAACAAAAGTACGGATCGAAAATAAAATTTCAAATTTCCAAATTATGAAAAATTGAGGTTTTTTTTTAAACAAAGTACAGATCGAAAATAAAATATAAATATCCAAATTATGAAAAATTGATTTCTTTTTTGTAATACAAAAGTACGGATCGAGAATAAAATATAAATTTCCAAATTATGAAAAACTTATTCCTTTTTATAAAACAAAAGTACGAATCCAAAATAAAATATAAATTTCCAAATTATAAAATATTTAATTTGTTTTTGTAAAACCAAAGTACGAATCGAGAATAAAATATAAATTTCAAAATTACGAAAAATTGAGTTTTTTTTTTGTGTAAAACAAAAGTACGGATCGAAAATAAAATTTGAATATCGAAATTACGAAAAATGGAGTTTTTTTGTGTCAAACAAAACTACGGATCGAAAACAAAATTTGAATTTCCAGATCATGAAAAATTGAGTTTTCTTGTAAAAAAAAAAGTACGGATCGAAAATAAAATATAAATTTCAAAATTACGAAAAAATATGTTTTTATGCGTAAAACAAAAGTACGTATCGAGAATAAAATATAAATTTTGAAACTACGGAAATTTGAGTTTCTTTTGTAAAACAAAAGTATGGATCGAAAATAAAATTTGATTTTCCAAATTATGAAAAATTGAGGTTTTTTTATAAAAGAAAACTACAGATCGAAAATAAAATATAAATATCAAAATTATGAAAAATTGATTTCTTTTTTGTAATACAAAAGTACGGATCGAAAATAAAATTTGAGATATGTTGTGGGGTTACGAAACCTATATCTTGGTGATTGGGGTGATCACTGCAGACTTGGTGTGAGTGTGGGTTAGATTGAATTCTATAGGGTTTAGAATTTCATCTTTTTGGTTTTGGTAGTCTTTAGAAAAGGGTTTCTTGTAAAGACTTGATATTTTTAGTGATTTGAGATATGTTATTAGTGTTGCAGATCGAAACTGGATGTAGCTCTTGAAAAAGAGTGAACCAGTATAAATTCTTGTGCATTCTTTCTCTTCTTTTATCATCTTTAATAATTATGGATCGAAAATAAAATATAAATTTCCAAATTATGAAAAATTGATTTTTTTGTAAAACAAAAGTACGGATCGAGAATAAAATATAAATTTCTAAATTATGAAAAATTGAGTTTTTTTTGTCAAACGAAAGTACGGATCGAAATAAATATAAATTTCAAAATTATGAAAAATTGATTTTTTTGTAAAACAAAAGTACGGATCGAAAATAAAATTTAAATTTTGAAAATACAAAAAAGTGAGTTTTTTTGTGTAAAACAAAAGTACGGATCGAAAATAAAATTTGAATTTCCAAAATACGAAAAATTGAGTTTTTTTTTGTAAAAAAAAATAAGGATCGAAAATTAAATTTAAATTTCGAAGTTACAAAAAATATAGTTTTTTTGTGTAAAAGAAAAGTACGGATCGAGAATAAAATATAAACTTCGAACTTATGAAAAATTGATTTTTTTTATAAAACAACAGTATGCATCGAAAATAAAATATAAATTTCCAAAGTATAAAAAATTGAATTTGTTTTTCTAAAACAAAAGTATGGATCGAGAATAAAACCTAAATTTCCAAATTACGAAAAATTGGGTTATTTTTTGTAAAACAAAAGTACGGATCGTAAATAAAATTTGAATTTGCAAATTATGAAAAATTGAGTTTTTTTGCGTAAAACAAATGTACGTATCGAGAATAAGATATAAATTTCCAAATTATGAAAATTTGAATTTTTTTTAAAACAAAAGTACGAATTGAAAATAAAATATAAATTTCCAAAATCATAAATTTATTTTATGGAATGATATTCTTAAAGATGTTTTATATAAATATATTTAAATCAAATTAAATTAATTTTTAATTTAATTTAGATTTTGTAATTTTTATATTATTTTATTAGTATATATATATATATTATATTTATATACATAGACATAAATATAATATATATATATATATATATGATAAAATTTAATAAATTTCTTATATATATATATATATTGAACCAATGTTATAATTAGTTATTGTTTTCTCAGTGGTATTTTATTTTTTAATTAATAATATAATATTTATATCATTATATAATTTGTTTCATTTCATTTATATGTTTAATAGATTGTGTTATTTTCTACACATACTTATAAACACAAAGTTAGATATGTTAAGTCTGTTTTTTAAATACATAACAGATAATATAATAATTTAAATAATTGATTCGAGTTTAAATTTTTTAAAATTTAAATCTAAATTAATAAAAAAATTAATTTTAATTGATTATCAATATTTTGAATGGTTTTTTAGTTATTTTTTATATTGTAAACCTCACTAATTTAGTCTTTTAGTATTTTCGTTTTCTTCTTAATAGTATATTCTAGTTTTTAAGATACATTGAGTACTTTTGCACACTGTAGTTTTTCTTTTGTGTACAACAGTATGAGATAAAACCTAAGTTTTTATGCATCTATATCCTCCATTTTCAACATCAGTAGGGTTCACTCCTGTAATTTTAGCGGATTGCACCTAATAACTTGTATTTTTCATTATAATAAAAAATAAAGGTACAATCATGAGTTTCTACTAGTGTTATATAATTGATTTAGAAAAATTACATTCACACAGTTTCATTAATATAGTGTATTGAAAACAATTCACATAAAACACATGGCCCAAAAACAATATTTGCTCTGTTGTTAACTAATAAGGCTTGTTTTAACCTTATTACTTTCTATCCTCCTGTTTTTCTCTTTGAAAATTAATCAGATCATATAAACAGAAATTCAATTACTAAATCCACTATATAATTACTATTAGGTAGATATTAAACCTTATTTATCAACACCACAGTATTTTAGAGAATGAGAATTTTAGTGTATTATAATAAATATTTTAATGTGTACGTACAAAAATGCTACTGAGTAAAAAAAAAATAAGAACTAGTAGTACATAAAACTTCCCTCCCCCTTAAAAGTTCAAATAATATAATGTATTTTAGTTCAGTAAGCACAATATTCTATTTTGAAGTTGAACATGTTGATTTTCTAATGTAAAGTAATGTTCAATTTATTTATTTATTTTTACTGGATAATGCGGTGTTTTAATTTTTGAAGTAGACCATGTTAATTTCTACCATAAAATGTTTATTTAATAAACTAAACATCATTATTTTATGGGAAAAGTGACAATGATCTTATTAGCTAGAGACTAAGATATTTATAAACGGAAGTTAAATTTCTATTCGTTGTTTATCAATAATATAGAATAAATACATATTTATATTTATTAGTATAAATATACAATTTATATATTATCTTGGAATTGTACTCAAAATATATATATCTATTACTCTCTCTTATTATATTTACGAGATATCATTTATTATACTAAAAACAATCATATTCAAATATATATTATAACTCTTTCTCTCTTATATATATATATATATATATATATATATATATATATATATTCTTATATTTGAAAATAATTATAATAGTACATATTTTTAATTCAAAACTAAAAAAAATTGTATATAAAATAATACTAGAATAATTTGTCACCCTTAATATTTTGTAAAATACTTGTATTAATTATATATTTTTAGAGATTAACATCTAATCCATTAAAAATAATATTAAAATTCATTTCAACTTTCTAATGTTAAAGTAATTCATTACATTTATTCTACAAAGTACATTATCATCATTCAATTTTTTACTAATTCAATCCGACATTCTTTCCAACAACTCCTATGCCACAAAATCCACCACCGGCATCTCCAACATCTCCTTCTACACCATAAAATGCACCACCCTCATCTCCAACAACTCCTTCCGCACCAAAGAATCCACCATCCTCATCTCCAACTCCTTCTACACTACAAAATACACCACTCTAATCTCTAACAAGTTCTTTTCTTTTTTTATCAGCAATAACAAATATAATTAATGGAAGATATAGGGGTGTTGCTCAAACTTTGTACACAATTATAAGAATTAAATTACAAAACAGATATAAAAGATAATCATAAAAAATATTATTAATATTATTGTGATGATGTGCATGACACTTTTTCTAAAGTAAGACAAACTTTTCAACAGCACCTAACAGTTCCTTCTACACCACAAAATGCAGCTCCCTCATCTCCAACTACACCAGAGAATCCACCATCCTCATCTCCTACTATTCCAAAAACTCCTTCTACATTAGACCATCCACCACTACCCTGCACCTGAGAATCCAACAACTTCATCTTCAACTCATTCACCATCCCCTACTTTTTCTACTCCTGGCTATCAACTACCAACAACTTCTACCCCTTCATCACCTACACCTACACCTACACTTGCAAATCCGCCGCCATCGTCAACAACGTCTTCTCCAACAACTCCATCCCCAATCAACACCTCCCAAAACTAATCCTCCCTCTCTTTCTCCCTCAACATCATCAACACCTTGGCGTAGCTTATTAGAGGCAGGAGCATGTACATAATACATATACATAATGAAAAAAATCATTGAGTTTTATCACTTATAATAAATTTATTATTATTTTTTCAATAATATAAGTTTCTCTGTGAGAATTCTTGATTATAATCTATTTTCTCCTTTTATACCATCTTATTATATTGATATTTTTTTCTTTATGATAAGATATAAATTCTCTTCTTTTCATCAAAGAGATATTTATGAAAAATATGAAATATCTTTTTTCAAAACAATTTTTTTTTATAATTTTTAGTTCTAAAAATTTTATCATAAAATTTTATCATTTTTTTATTTAAAAAATTAGAAAAAAAATATAACTTTCCAAAAATATTTACCATTCAATCTAGTTTTGCTATATTTATAATCTTTTAAGTTAAAAGAATCACAATTCCAAAAACACAACTAAGAAAGATAAATTTTCATTTTTTGATATAGATTCAAATTTTGAAATTTCAAATTCAAACATTGATAATGAAATTGCTCAAATTATTTATGCAAAAAAAATTTAATATCTTTTACCAAACTTAAATATTATTGTAGAAGAAAGTTTTGCTTTCTATCTCAACCTTATTCTAGACTCTTCAAATTTTTTTATTGTTTATTGTATATATATTTTTCATCTGATGAGAATGTTTTAAATATCTTTTTATTTTTTTCAAGTTCTTACTATCTAATTAATTTAAGTATTTTTTTATTTTAAAATATTTTGATATGAAAATTCTTTTTAAGTATATATAATAAAATCTTAACTATTATATCCTGTTATAATTTACATATTTTAATATTTAATTATATTTTTATAATTATTTTTTAATTTTTAATTTTTATTATTTACATTATATATATAGTGAAAGAATAAAAAAATAGATTTATTTACTACAACAAAGATTATCAAAAAAGAAACTTAACAAATATAATAGAAAGATAATTTTTTTGTCAATAATATAATTATTTACATTAAAATAACTAAAATATTTAGTTTAAATTTAATTATTGATAAATTAAAAATTTACTAAAATAAAAATAATATTATAATTAAATATAATTTTTTATAATTATAATTATATTAAATAATATACTATTTTTATTATTTATAATAATAATTATATATATAAATTTTAAATTATTATTTTGATCTCTTCAAAATTATTACATTGGTGAATTTTCGTCACCAAAAATTACAGGAGCAACAACTACTATCATTATTACAACAACTACTATCATTATTACAACATGGAGCATGTTTGTCCCAAGACCTGCCCTCATGAAGTTGATTGCATCACTTGCAAACCAGTTTGTAATAAGTCTAGTAATATTACATAATTCTCTATTTTATATCACTATTCATTTTTTACATACAGCTTCATATAATAAAAAAATATTAAATTATATATTTAAAATAAATATAAATTAATTTATTAAATAAAATATTAATATAAAAAGTTGTGAAATAGGAGTAAAAGTTTTTAACACTGTCAAAGTATCATTATTCTTACTCTATTCTAAAATAAAAATATTATAATTATATCTCTTATCAGAAGACATGTCAAACCTTCTAATTATAAGTAAAACACGAAACCAATTTACTTAATAAGTTTGAGTTGAATTACACTGGAATGATAAATAAATTTGCTTATATTATAACTTATAATTTTATTAATATTTCAGTTTTATTTTTATTTTTAAAGATGAAAATAATAAAAATATTTATAAAATAAATTATTTTACATTTTTCATAATTTTAATATTTTTCCAATAAATATAAAATAATTTTTATATCTTTTTTAATTTTAAAAAAATAGATATAAATTAATATGTTAACCTGTGTAACCTACTAATTTGTAGTGGTTATAAAATACTTCATAATGAGGCCATCAATGTGTGTTAGAATGATGTACTTTTACATTTTTTTGTTTGGAGTGCTTATTCCCTATGTGAAAAAAAAGTGTGCTCAGGAGAGAAAAAAATACTATATATGAAATACCAAAATTTTTATAACAGTATTTGGTTGACATCATTACATTTCTTTATTTTTCATTAAAAATGTCACCTTGATAAAGAATTATCAAGTGATATCATGTGAAAAAACAAATTTAAAACAAAAATAATTAATATATAACATATTCAAGAGATTTAACTAACTCAAATGCTAATTTTTTGATAACCTGTACATTCACTTCATACATCTCTTTATATATTTTTGTATTTTTCATATTTTACAACAATGATTAACACTTCTTAAAAGAGAAAGTATAATGTCATTCCAATTTGAGTTTATATTTAATATTTTTTTTACTGAATTCATAGATAATTACTTTTTAACATATTTAGAACCATTTGTTTTGTTACAATAGTATAATAAATAGTTAGTTTGTCATTATAGTATTTTCACTCAAATCATAAATTTTATCTCTTATATTTCTTAAATTTCCTTTGTGTCACATATCATATTAATGCATTATTCCTTGATATCCATATTATATAGAAAAAGATAGACATTTAATTTATATATTTTATCAATTTTCTATTTTTATCTTTATTAATTATTATTAAACGAATTAATTGAAATGTAACTAATTATCTTTATAAATAAATTATTCTTTTAATAATACTGTAAATTAAAATTAAAGTATGTTATATATTTTAAAGCTATAATTTGAATAGTTTGCAATTAAGATCAAAATAAAAGTAACAGAATTCCTCACAATTTAAACGTAAAAAAATTGTAGAAGTAGAATATATTAAATTTAAATATTTTTTTTATAATTGTTGATGATTTTGGATTTGATGATGTTTTAAGGATGTTGCTGGAACTTTGATTAATGGTTTTGATTATGCAACTTAGTGGAGATGTTAGATTATATGTTAAAGAGTTAGCTAATTGAGATATAATAGCCTGCTGTTTATGTTAATCATCGTTTAGTCCACTAATTTTGTTATGTTAGTCGACTAGTTTCATTAATGTACCAGGAATATGAGTTTAATGAAAATAGCTAACTGGTTTGCTGCTTCAGTCGACTATTTTGTTTCAGGACCCCTTTTATGCAGAAAACAGCAGAACGCGTTTTTGAGTCTCTCAACAGAGCACGACCCATAGCTCTTATCTTTGCCTATATATACAACTCTCAAGGACGAATCTGAGTGCGAAAGAATTTAAGAGAATACATACAGAGTTGCAAAAGTTCAGAGCAAAAGACATCTGCAGAATTCATTCACAGTTTTAGCTTTTCAAGAAGAATCTTGTTTTTACTTTTCTTTGTATTCTTTTAATCTCTGGGTAGAGATTTCTTAGAGGGTTTTCGAACCCTGTTATCTGTGATTAGGGTGATCACAGTGACTCAGTGTGAGTCAGTGGTTTAAGGTCTGTTCTATAGAGTTTAGAATAGGATCTTTGAGTTTCTTGTAGTGTTCAAGAAAGATTTTTGTAAAGAATTCATTTCTGATAGTGATTAAGATCTGTTGGAGTTACAGATCACCAACTGGATGTAGTTCTTGCATAAAGAATGAACCAGTATAATCCTTGGTGTTATCTTTTCTTATCCTTCATCATCTCTTATATTCTGCATGTTGAACTAACCTACTATTTTGCAATAATCAGTCAACTATTTCTCAGTATACTGCATCAGTAAAATTTCTGATACGAAAAAGTTTTCAATAATTCCTTATATCAATTCAACCCCCCTTCTTGATATACTTCTGCATCTAACAATAATCAAGGTTAGATCCAATTTGATCTATCTTATTGTCACTTTAAGTTTTACTTTATTCAAATATGTTATTGTTGTTGGGAAGATATTTGTGTATAAAAATGAAGTAAACTAAAATTTTAATTTATTAATGATGAAACAAAAAAAATATTTACCAGAAAAACATTAAATTGTGTTGAAAGACTAATTTAAAATATGTTAAATAAGTTTTAAATGGTACTCCTCAAACTTTTATGTTAAACGATATATATAAATATATATATATATATTATTTAATAATTTGCATAAATAATTATAAAATTTGTATATATTAATTAAATTTTTTTATCATCATATAAATATATAATTAATTTTTTTATATTTAATTATAGTGTACACAAAATATATCAATATGTTGATATATAATTATATTGTTAATTGATTTTATATTAATAAAAAATATTTAATTTATTTACATTAATTGTATTGTTGGCCGACACATATTCTTAAGATCTGATTTAAAATCTATAATAATTTATTTAAAATATATTTTATATTAAATTTTTAAATATCACATAAAATAATCTTTCAATAAACATATAATTGTTAGACTTTTAATATATGTTATAATACAAAGCATGTAAAAATATAAGTAAAAATAATTGTAGTTTAAAGTTTTTTTCAAACTATAAATATGTACTAATTATTTAAATAATTTTACTAGAATTACTTCATTCTATAAATAAATACATTATTTTTATTGAGATAAAAATAAATTATTTTAAAGACTAGTTAATTAATTAAATAAAAATATTTGTAAATGTTTTAAGATAAGGAAATAAGAAGAAGAAGGTTTTTAAGTGTGGAAAAAATTGGCATGAAAATTTTTGAATGTATTTTCAGATATTTTTTAATAAAATATTTTGTTTTTAACTTTTAAAATTAATAATTTTTTCGAAAATAATAAGTTGGTTTACTGAAGATGTGATGATTAGATTAATAAGGTGATATTAGTGGAAGTAAAAAGCATATAATTTTTTAAGATTAAATGATTAATATGAGGTGAGAAGTTGGTTTATTGAAAATGTGAGTGATGACTATATTAACAAAATAAGGGATCGAAAATAAAATATAAATTTTGAAATTACGAAAAATTGAGGTTTTTTTTGTAAAACAGAAGTACGGATTGAGAATAAAATATAAATTTCTAAATTATGAAAAATTGAATTTTTTTTTCTAAAAATAAAGTACAGATCGAAAATAAAATTTAAATTTTCCAATTATGAAAAATTGAGTTATTTTAAAAAAAAAGTACGGATCGAAAATAAAATTTATATTTCGAAATTATGAAAAATTGAGTTTTTTTTTGTGTAAAACAAAAGTGAGATCGAAAATAAAATTTGAATTTCGAAGTTACGAAAAATTGAGTTTTTTTGTGTACAACAAAAGTACGGATCGAGAATAAAATATAAGTTTCCAAATTATTAAAAATTGGTATTTTTTGTAAAACAAAAGTACGGATCGAAAATAAAATATAAATTTCCAACTCTTAAAAAATTGATTTTTTTGTAAAACAAAACTACGGATCAAGAATAAAATATAAATTTCGAAATTTCGAAAAATTGAATTTTTTGTGTAAAACAAAAGGCGGATCGAAAATAAAATTTGAATTTCCTAATTATTAATAATTGAGTTTTTTTTTGTAAAACAAAAGTACGGATCGAAATAAAAATTTCAATTTCAAAATTACGAAAAATTGAGTTTTTTGTGTAAAACAAAAAGTACGGATCGAAAATAAAATTTCAATTTCGAAGTTACGAAAAATTGAGTTTTTTTGTGTAAAACAACAGTACGGATCGAGAATAAAATATAAATTTCCAAATTATGAAAACTTGATTTTTTTTTGTAAAACAAAAGTACGGATTGAAAATAAAATATAAATTTCTGAATTATGAAAAATTGATTTTTTTTGTAAAACAAAAGTATGGATTGAGAATAAAATATCAATTTTGAAATTACGAAAAATTGAGTATTTTTGTGTAAAGCAAAAGTACAGATCGAAAATAAAATTTGAATTTCCTAATTATGAAAAATTAAGTTTTTTTGTGTAAAAAAAAAAGTACGGATCGAAAATAAAATATAAATTTCGAAATTATGAAAAATTGAGTTTTTTTGTGTAAAACAAAAGTTCGAATCAAAAATAAAATTGAAATTTCCTAATTATGAAAAATTGAGTTTTTTTTTTAAAACAAAAGTACGGATCGAATATAAAATATAAATTTTGAAATTATGAAAAATTGAGCTTTTTTGTAAAACAAAAGTGCGGGTCGAAAATAAAATTTAAATTTTGAAATAATGAAAAATTGAGTTTTTTTGTGTAAAACAAAAGCACGAATCGAAAATAAAATTTAAATTTCGAAGTTACGAATAATTGAGTTTTTGTGTAAAACAAAAGTACGGATAGAGAATAAAATATAAATTTCCAAATTATGTAAAATTGATTTTTTTTTGTAAAAGAAAATTCCGGATCGAAGATAAAATATAAATTTTCAAATTATGAATAATTGATTTTTTTTTGTAAAACAAAAGTACGGATCGAGAATAAAATATAAATTTCGAAATTACAAAAAATTGAGTTTGTTTGGGTAAAAAAAAAGTACGGATGGTGAATAAAATATAAATTTCAAAATTACGAAAAATTGAGTTGTTTTTTGTGTAAAACAAAAGTACGGATCGAAAACCAAATTTGAATTTCAACAATACGAAAAATTGAGTTTTTTGGTGTAAAAGAAAAGTACGGATCAAGAATAAAGTATAAATATAAAAATTATTAAAAATTGAGTTTTTTTTAAAAAAAAAGTACGGATCGAGAATAAAACATAAATTTTCAAATTATGAAAAATTGAATTTTTTTTGTAAAACAAAAGTACGAATCGAAAATAAAATATAAATTTCCAAATTATGAAAAATTGAGTTTTTTTAAAAAAAAAAAAGTACAGATCGATAATAAAATATAAATTTCCAAATTATGAAAAATTTATTTATTTTTGGATAAGAAAAGTACGGATCGAAAATAAAATTTAAATTTCGAAATTACGAAAAATTGAGTTTTTTTTGTGTAAAACAAAAATGCAGATCAAAAATAAAATTTGAATTTCGAAGTTACGAACAATTGACTTTTTTGGTGTAAAACAAAAGTACGGATCGAGAATAAAATATAAGTTTCCAAATTATGAAAAATTGTTTTTTTTTCTAAGGCAAAAGTACGGATCGAAAATAAAATTTAAATTTCCAAATTACGAAAAGTTGAGTTTTTTTTTTTAAAAAAAAGTACAGATCAAAAATAAAATATAAATTTCCAAACTATGAAAAATTGATTTTTTTTGTATTAGAAAAGTACGGATCGAAAATAAGATATCAATTTCCATATTATAAAAAAATGAATTTTTATTTGTAAAACCAAAGTACGGATCAACAATAAAATATAAATTTCCAAATTACGAAAAACTTGAGTTTTATTTTCCTGTAAAACAAAAGTACGAATTGAAAATAAAATTTGAATTTCAAAATTACGAAAAATTAAGTTTTTTTGTGTAAAACAAAACTACGCATCGAAAACAAAATTTGAATTTCCAAATTATGAAAAATTGAGTTTTTTTGTAAAAAAAAAGTACGGATGTTAAACAATTTTTAAAATATTTTTTCAGCAAGTGTACTGAATCAATGTAGCATCTACAAGTGTTGTATCCATAGGGACTTGTGTAATATTTAAGAAGACTTATAATCTCTTTTGTAACTCAATTTTGAATATGTAAAAGAAAATTTCTTTTATATTGTTTTAATAATAAAATTAAAAAGCAAATAACAATAAAGCAATATTAAGATGATAAAAAGGTATTGATATTAAATTTCATCCATCTCCCTCTTCTATAATCCTCTAATTATCAATATATTTAATCAATTATTTAGTGTAATTGAGGTTACCAAATTTCGTTCTAAACCAATCCCTTGATTTAAAATATCTAAGAATTAAATTATAACAATTGATTCCTCACATTATCATAATAAAACCCTTGCTTTAAGTTCAAAACCAATTCAACATATATATTTAAATCTATTCGTAGAATTCAAACATATAAGATAATTTAATTCAAATCGGATTTAAGATCAATTTTCCAATCTAACCATAAATCATAAATCAAAAGATGAGTGATCAATTCATCTCCGCATTAAGAACAAAATTAAATCATTAACACTGAATAAAAGACATCATATATATCAATCAAGAGTAAAATAGAAGAGTTTGACAAATTACATTCAATCTCAATACAAAGGAAAGTTAGCTACTCATGATTATGAGCAGCTTATATACCTGGATGGATGTGGGGATGAAAAATTAATCTTGAATCTTCTTTCCAGTTGATCCAAGACATCTTCCTTCCCCTTCTCACTCTTTTCTAAACAGTCTTGATATTCACCAAGATGGGATGCTAACACTAGAGCTTTTGAGTCCTTTATATAGGAGAAAATTAGGTTATTTTTAGCTTAAGTGAGAATAACCAACTTAAGTGAAAATAGCCCACTCTAATGAAATTAGCCCAATTGTTGGCCTAATTTTGCTCATGACTTTTATGTTTCCTATTCCTTTCAACTTTTGCTCTTTCTTCCCTTGATTTTTGCTTTTTCTTCTATTTTTTATATCTACTCCTGCATACAAATAGAAACAAAATTTTCTCCATCAGGAGAGGTTATCTTTGCTTGTTTTTAGAAATTTCTAGTTGCTAAGTGCCTAATAAATACCAATTTCTATTTAAATTTTACCACTTAACAACTCCCCCAAACTTAGAATCTTACTTGTCCTCAAGTAAAGTAATGTAATTTGAATCTTGTACTAGGTTGTAATGTATGACACAAAAGGTTAGAAAGAAATCACTTTTCTCAAAATTCACAAAATAAGTTTTTTTCAAAATCCAATTTAAAAGGAAATAATTTTATCACTTCAAGTAAAAGCAAGGTGAGTGTACACTTCAACTTCCAAAAATTATAAAAGAAACAATTCATTAACTTTTCTCAAAGAAGCAATCTATCTCATTTGAATTCATCTCACCAAAAAGTGTTTCTCTCAACCAACCACTTCAATCAAGTAATCTAAAATTGATTTTCTTCTTAAACTAATAATCACTTTTGTTAATCAAGACTTGAATCATTAAGGTCTTTTTAGGCTTGTAATGAGGCTGAGGCTAAGAATAAATATTGGTTTTTCTTGGATAAACAAAATATTTGAAGGATTAAAGAAATATGAATGATTTTGTTTTTCCAACACCTCAACTTACAATTATTCTCACAAACTTTTTTTTTATGACTTTGACATTCATATTATCTCTTCTACTATTCTTTTTTTTCCTTTTTTTTCATTTTTTTTAAAATAGCAGAAGAACATTCTTATCTGGTTCCAATAGCCATAATACATGATCCTGTACGAAACTATCACAACATTCAATAATTAGCCATAATTCATATTTATCTTTTATAACTTTTTCAACCCTCATAGTTCTTTAATCCTTCAAGTAAAGGTTGGGATAATTTATTTTTTTTACATGGCTAAAGGTTTATTTTTCTAAAAAAATTCAAGCTCAAATAGGGTTCAAAAGTGTTAATTCTCTCAAGGTTGGCTATTTGGCTCTGGTTTAGCTCACTCAACAAAAATGTGCCTTCATCATTTTCAAGTCTTTTCTTAACAAGTAATATAAGTAAAGAATCAAGCAATATCAGTTACTATTATAAAGTGATGGTATTCAATCTCTCTAAGCTAATCCTTTCACTTTGACTCTCAATATACTTCCTTAATAAAGTCAATTCCTTAGTTTCAAAAATAATTTCTTTTCATGTCCATGCACACTCTTCCTCTATTTGGATTTAACATGTAATAATTGATTTCACTCTACCATCTTCAATTGTTTTCCTAAGCACATATAGAAAATGGACATCAATTTACTTGAGGTAATTGTTTAGTCTTATTCAGGTATATCACAAATAACAAAAAAATAAAGAAAATAAATATAGAAAAAGAAAGAAAAATTATTACTCTCCACCAATTATATCATCATGCGGATCGTGGAGGTCTTCATCTTCTCTGTCATCTTCAGCATCATTAGCAGCTCTACTCCCCTCTAAAAAAGTTGGTCTATCCCTAGACCAATTAATATAAGAAGAAATTTGATATAGGGTTGACCATCCTGTTAGGTTTTGATAATGGTGAATAGAGAACATGTAGAAACTTTTATTAAGATTTTTTTTTTAACACCAAAATAAAAATTTACTTTTATTTATGAAAAAAAATTAAATAACAAAAAAAAAAGTAAAGCATAAAAACACTGGGTTGCCTCCCAGGAGCGCTTGTTTAACGTCTTTTTAGCTCGATGCTTGTTCATTCAAATATCTTGATTGTGGTGAGTTTCTTTTTGTTGTCTTTTCTATTTAATCAAACAACAATTGCTCTGTCAGAATTTTACCTCGCACAAAAACAAAAATAAACTAGAAAAGAAAAATTAAATGCAACAAGAATAAAAATTATTAAAAAAAAGAAATAACAAAATAAAATTAGGAATAAGAAGAAAAGAAAAATAACAGATCAAAATTAAACTGAAAAAATATATAATAACTTATTAATAAAATAAATAAAAATCAAATCAAATAAAACAATAAAAAAAAGAATAGAAATAAAACAGAAAACTAAAAATGAAGAGAAAATAAAAATAAAAATATACTAAATAAAAACTAAAAAAAAATAAAGATAAAATAATAAAATTTAACATAAATAAATGATAATAAAATAAAAAAAAGAGAAAAATAATAATAAAAGATTAAAGATAAAAGATAAAAAATAATAACAATAAAATAAACTTGAATCAAAACTGATAATAATAAAACTAAAAAATAAAATAAAAACAAACTGAATGAGATAAAATAAACAAATAATAAAATAAAATGAATTAAATAAATAACTGACAAAATGATAAATAAATAAAAAAACAGTTAACAGAAAAAATTAGAAAAATGATATAACATCTTACGATAATAAAATAAATGAAATAAAATAAAAAATAAAAAGTAAAATAATAAATTGTAAAGTAATAAAAAGAATGATTAAAAAAAACACGTAAACATATAATAATAAATTCTAAAGTAATAAAAAGAATGATTAAAAAAAACACGTAAACATATAATAATGAAGAAATCAAATTAAATAAAATAAAAAATAAATAAAAAACTGAAAAATGATAAAATAAAATAATAACTTGCAAAGTAAAAGAATAACTAATAAAAAAAATATAAACCGTAAACATATAATAATGAAGAAATAAAATAAAATAAAATAAAGTAATAATAAATAAATAAATAAATAAACTGAATAATGATAAAATAAAATAACAACTTGCAAAGTAAAAAAATAACTAATAAAAGAAAATAAACCGTAAACATATAATAATGAAGAAATAAAATTAAATAAAATAAAATAATAAAAAATAAATAAAAGATAAAAGATAAAAACTAAAAAATGATAAAATAAAATAAAACAACAAAAATGACAACTAAAAAGAAAGAATAAAAACAAATAAGAATAATAACAGTGAATAAAAATAAAGAATAACAATACTCAAAATAACCAATAAAATAAATTGAATGAGAAACAAAATTAAAATATAAGAATGAAAAAAAAATATTCAAAAGCAAAATTAAAAGTGATTATAATACTACTAAATATTTTGACACAAGTCCCCGGCAACGACGCCAAAAACTTGTTAAACGATTTTTTAAAATATATTTTCAGCAAGTGTACTGAATCAATGTAGCATCTACAAGTGTCGTATCCACTTGTGTAATATTTAAGAAGAATTGTAATCTCTTTTGTAACTCAATTTTGAATATGTAAAAGAAAATTTCTTTTTTATTGTTTTTAATAATAAAATTAAAAAGCAAATAACAATAAATCAATATTAAGATGATAAAAAGGTATTGATATTAAATTTCATCCATCTCCCTCTTCTATAATCCTCTAATTATCAATATATTTAATCAATTATTTAGTGTTATTGAGGTTACCAAATTTCATTCTAAACCAATCCCTTGATTTAAAATGTCTAAGAATTAAATTATAACAATTGATTCCTCACATTATCATAATAAAAACCTTGCTTTAAGTTCAAAACCAATTCAACATATATATTTAAATCTATTCCTAGCATTCAAACATATAAGATAATTTAATTCAAATCGGATTTAAGATCAATTTTCCAATCTAACCATAAATCATAAATCAAAAGATGAGTGATCAATTCATCTCCTCATTAAGAACAAAATTAAATCATTAACACTGAATAAAAGACATCATATATATCAATCAAGAGTAAAATAGAAGAGTTTGACAAATTACATTCAATCTCAATACAAAGGAAAGTTAGCTACTCATGATTATGAGCAGCTTATATACCCGGATGGATGTGGGGATGAAAAATTAATCTTGAATCTTCTTTCCAGTTGATCCAAGACATCTTCCTTCCCCTTCTCACTCTTTTCTAAACAGTCTTGATATTCATCAAGATGGGATGCTAACACTAGAGCTTTTGAGTCCTTTATATAGGAGAAAATTAGGTTATTTTTAGCTTAAGTGAGAATAACCAACTTAAGTGAAAATAGCCCACTTTAATGAAATTAGCCCAATTGTTGGCCTAATTTTGCTCATGACTTTTATGTTTCCCATTCCTTTTAACTTTTGCTCTTTCTTCCCTTGATTTTTGCTTTTTCTTCTATTTTTGATATCTACTCATGCATACAAATACAAATAAAATTTTCTCCATCGGGAGAGGTTATCTTTGCTTATTTTTAGGAATTTCTAGTTGCTAAGTGCCTAATAAATACCAATTTTTATTTAAATTTTACCACTTAACAACGGATCAAAAATAAAATATACATTTCGAAATGACGAAAAATTGAGTTTTTGTGTAAAACAAAAGTACGGATCAAAAATAAAATTTGAATTTCCAAATTATGAAAAAAAATGTTTTTTTGTGTAAAACAAAAGTACGGATCGAGAATAAAATATAAAATTCCAAATTATGAGAAATTGAGTTTTTTTTTGTAAAACAAAAGTACAGATCCAAAATAAAATATAAATTTCCAAATTATGAAAAAAAATGTTTTTTTGTGTAAAACAAAAGTACGGATCGAGAATAAAATATAAAATTCCAAATTATGAGAAATTGAGTTTTTTTTTGTAAAACAAAAGTACAGATCCAAAATAAAATATAAATTTCGAAATTACGAAAAAATATGTTTTTATGCGTAAAACAAAAGTATGTATCGAGAATAAAATATAAATTTTGAAATTATGAAAATTGAGTTTCTTTTGTAAAACAAAAGTATGGATCAAATATAAAATTTGAATTTTCAAATTATGAAAAATTGAGGTTATTTTTCAAACAAAACTACAAATCGAAAATAAAATATAAATATCCAAATTAAGAAAAATTGATTTCTTTTTTGTAATACAAAAGTACAGATCGAGAATAAAATATAAATTTTGAAATTATGAAAAATTGATTCCTTTTTGTGAAACAAAAGTATGAATCGAAAAGAAAATATAAATTTCCAAATTATAAAAAATTGATTTTGTTTTTGTAAAACCAATGTACGGATCGAGAATAAAATATAAATTTCAAAATTACGAAATATTGAGTTTTTTTTGTGTAAAACAAAACTACGGATCGAAAATAAAATTTAAATATCGAAAATAGTAAAAATTCAGTTTTTTTGTGTAAAACAAAACTACGGACCGAAAACAAAATTTGAATTTCCAAATTATGAAAAATTGAGTTTTTTTGTAAAAAAAAGTACAGATCGAAAATAAAAAATAAATTTTGAAATTATGAAAAATTGAGTTTTTTTGTGTAAAATAAAAGTACGGATTGAAAATAAAATTTGAATTTCCAAATTATGAAAAATTGATTCTTTTTTGTAAAACAAAAGTACGGATCGAAAATAAAATATCAATCTCCAGATTATAAAAATTTGATTTTTTTTATAAAACCAAAGTACGGATCGAGAATAAAATATAAATTTTGAAATTACGAAAAGTTGAGTTTTTTTTGTGTAAAACAAAAGTACGAATTGAAAATAAAATTTGAATTTTGAAATTACGAAAAATTGAGTTTTTTTTTGTAAAACAAAACTACGGATCGAAAACAAAATTTGAATTTCCAAATTATGAAAAATTGAGTTTTTTTGTAAAAAAAAGTACGGATCGAAAATAAAATATAAATTTTGAAATTACGAAAAATTATGTTTTTATGCGTAAAACAAAAGTACGTATCGAGAATAAAATATAAATTTCCAAATTATGAAAAATTGATTTCTTTTTTGTAATAAAAAAGTACAGATCGAGAATAAATTATAAATTTCCAAATTATGAAAAATTGATTATTTTTCGTAAAACAAAAGTACGGATCGAAAATAACATATCAATTTCCAAATTATAAAAAAGTGATTTTTTTTTGTAAAACCAAAGTACAGATCGAGAATAAAATATAAATTTTGAAATTACAAAAAATTGAGTTTTTTTCGTGTAAAGCAAAAGTACAGATCGAAAATAAAATTTCAATTTCAAAATTACGAAAAATTGAGTTTTTTTGTGTAAAACAAAAGTACGGATCGAAAATAAAATTTGAATTTCCAAATTATAAAAAATTGATTTCTTTTTTGTAATAAAAAAGTACAGATCGAGAATACAATATAAATTTCCAAATTATGAAAAATTGATTCCTTTTTGTAAAACAAAAGTATGGATCGAAAATAACATATCAATTTCCAAATTATAAAAAATTGAATTTTTTTTTTGTAAAACCAAAGTACGGATCGAGAATAAAATACAACTTTCGAAATTACGAAAATTAAGTTTTTTTTGTGTAAAACAAAAGTACAGATCGAAAATAAAATTTCAATTTCGAAATTACGAAAAATTAAGTTTTTTTGTTTAAAACAAAAGTACGAATCGAAAATAAAATTTGAATTTCCAAATTATGAAAAATTGATTTCTTTTTTGTAATAAAAAAGTACTGATCGTGAATAAAATATAAATTTCCAAACTATGAAATGTTGGTATTTTTCAAGACCAAGAGTTTTTGAAGTCCTCCAGCTTTTTTATGAAGACCTAAAGTTTTGATGATGAAGATTTAGAGTGACTCAATCAACATTAAAGACTTGTGCCATCTCACAAAGGAAGGATGCTTGGTAGAAAAGGAAAGCCATAAAGAGCATTCAAAGCTTTCAAGAGAGAAGATTGATGAAGATTTTCTCAAGAGCTGAAGGATCAAGAGTAGAAGGTTCTATTTTGGGTGTTGGATAAAAAGAGTAAGTCATAAATCCCATTCAAGACCTTCCCAACAAGAGAGCAAGGTGTTTTCTCGCAAAAACATTTTTCTACGCTTTTAATCGATTATGATACGTAGATAATCGATTATTTAACTTAAAATTTGAATTAAAAATGTTTAACGAACTAAATAATCGATTAAGTGTTTTTGATAATCGATTATATTGATTCTGGGTTAATATAATCGATTATGGCCTTAATCTAATCGATTATATCAGACGATATTTGTTTTCCAGTTTTTTAAACATGATATAATCGATTAAGCTTTTTATATAATTGATTAAATGAGTCGTTTTTGCGAAATCAATACCAAATCAACCTAAGAATGGAAACTTTGGAGCGTTTTCGAATTATAAAATGAAAGAGAATGTCTTAGGTTCAACACATCTGATTAAACACAAAATATTCAAAGTGTTTCTGCGCCTTAGCTTTTCAAAACTGCTTTCCTGCTCTCTTCAGTTTGATCAAGTCTTTGGAAGTGGTGATCATTGTACTTAAGCTTTCTATCCAGCACTATTATCAGGTGTATTCTTTTACTATTTTTATAAACGGGAAAATTCATCCCTTGGATCTGTTCTAAGGGAGGTGTGTTCATCTCTTGTGTGTCAAGAGAGGTGGGTTTCATCCTCAGTGTGTCTGGGGAGGTGTTTCATCCTTAGTGTGTCTAAGGAGGTGTTCCTTTATCTTTATTTGTTATTGCATGAATTGGTGTTTGTAATTTCATTTAAAGATAGTGGGGTGATCATCACGCATTTGTGGTGGTTGGGAACAAGACGTAGGATTGGCTTAATCCGAACCAGTATAAATCTCTGTGTTCCTTCTCTTTCTCTATCTCTTTTAATTGTGGATCATTTTAACAATTGCAAATTCAAACCGCATTAATCAAAGAATAAGAAAAATCCACATCCGAGTTTTTTGCAAAATCTTGGTTTTTACACTGCCGTTTTTATTTAACATGAAAAATTGATTCTTTTTTGTAAAACAAAAGTACAGATCGAAAATAACATAACAATTTCCAAATTATAAAAAAATGAACTTTTTTTTGTAAAACCAAAGTACGGATCGAGAATAAAATATAAATTTTGAAATTACGAAAAATTGAGTTTTTTTGTGTAAAACAAAAGTACAGATCGAAAATAAAATTTCAATTTCAAAATTACGAAAAATTGAGTTTTTTTTGTGTAAAACAAAAGTACGGATCGAAAATAAAATTTGAATTTCCAAATTATGAAAAATTGATTTCCTTTTTGTAATACAAAAGTACGGATTGAAATAAAATATAAATTTCCAAATTATGAAAAATTTATTTTTGTTGTAAAACAAAAGTACGGATCGAAAATAAAATATAAATTTCCAAATTATAAAAAATTGACTTTTTTTTGTAAAACCAAAGTACGGACCGAGAATAAAGTATAAATTTTGAAATTACGAAAAATTGAGTTTTTTTGTGTAAAACAAAAGTACGGATCCAAAATAAAATATAAATTTCAAAATCACAAAAAAATATGTTTTTATGCATAAAACAAAAGTACGTATCGAGAATAAAATATAAATATCCAAATTATGAAAAATTGATTTCTTTTTTGTAATAGGTCTTATCAAAACCCTATTTATTATATCATGTAGTATTTACTGCATCTGCCCAAAAATATTTAGGAATATTTGATTCATTAAGCATAGTCCTTGCTAGTTCTTCAAGTGACCTATTTTTCCTCCCAACCACACCATTTTGTTGAGGAGTTCTAGGTGCTGAAAAGTTATGTTTAATTCCATATTTTTCACAAAAATGATTGAACTTTTCATTTTCAAATTCCCCTCCATGATCACTTCTTAGAGCACTTATGCTGCAGTTGTTTTCAGTTTGTAAAACCTTGGCAAGTTTCTTAAAAGCATGAAATGCATCATTTTTATTTGTAAGGAATAAAGTCCAAGTAAATCTAGAATAGTCATCAACAATAACTAAAGCATAATAGTTTTCTCCAATACTCATAGTTCTAGATGGACCAAATAAATCTAAATGTAGCAATTCCAAAGTTTTTGATGTGGACACATAATTTTTCAGATTAAAAGATACTTTGGTATGTTTTCCTCTTTGACATGCATGACAGATTTTTCCTTTTTCAAATTTCAGTTTTGGTATCCCTAAAACAAGCTCTTTTGAAACCAGTTTTTCCAAATGATTCATGTTTATATGTGCAGCTCTTCTATGCCAAAGCCATGAACTATCTTCTTTAGACATGAGACATGTAAAATTAGTTGCACACATATGATCAAGATCAAGCATGTAAATATTTTCAATTCTCTTTCCTAACATGCATATTTTTTCTGAATTTTTCTCAATAATTTTGCAATGATTTGTTTCAAAGATAATTCTAAAACCTTTATCACACAACTGGCTAATACTAAGGAGATCTTCAACATATAACACATTTTCAATAAGGATTGAAGAAATGTTACCAACATCACCACTTCCAAGTATTTTCCCTTTGTTATTGTCTCCATATGTGACAAAACCTCCATTTTTCAAGGTGAGTTTGACAAACTTTCTTTTGTCACCACACATATGTCTTGAACAGCCACTATATACCACAATGATTTTTTGGCCTTCAAGAACACCTACAAAACACAATCAATGGAGAATATTTGGTACCCACATCAATTTGGGTCCAACAAAATTAGTTACCTTTCTATCACATTTTGGCTTCCAAATATATTTACCACTAGGAACTCCAAATTTTCTGATTTTGCAAGACTTTGAAGTAGTCCCTTGTTCATACAATAAAAACATGTAATGAATGAAGTGCTAGATGGTTTTCCATATGAAAAGAAATTTCTATAAGACTTTTGTTTCTTTTGAAAACCATTTGTAAATCCAAGTCCAACTCTATTTATTACACAATTTTGAAAGCCTAAGAGGGTATCCAAATTGGCTCTTCCCATGGTGAATCTAGCTAGAGCTTTGTTCAAATACTCAATTTTATTTTCCAAAATTCTACAGTTTTTGCAAACTTTTTCAGCATGCTCACAATTGCAATTTGAAGCTTTATAAATCATTTCAAGATTCTCAAAATCAGTTTTCAAATTTTCCAGCTCTTTCTCTAGCTCTTTCACCTTGTTCTCTAACCAATTATTCATACCTTTAAACTTATTGTTTAAACAAGCAACTTTATTAGCTTCTTCATGCAATTCTAGAAAATTATGTAGCAGCTGATCATAATGGACACCATTTTGAGTTTTTGAGTTGTTGAGGAACTTACACTACTTGTTGTATCACAATCAGCCATAAGACAAAGATTGGCCTTTTCATCTTCACTTGAAGAATCACTACTAGAGGAGACATCATTCTCATCCCATGCTATATATGCCTTCTTGGTTTTGGATGATTTTTCATGTTTCTTTTCTCCATTCTTTTCTTTGTTTTGAGAATATGGACATTCAACCGTAATATGTCCCTGTTTTCCACAACGAAAACAAGTAAAGTTAGAAGAAACCAAATCAGATTTTCTATTGTACCTCTTGTGTTTGTAATCTTTGTTCTTGTATTTCAAGAACTTGTTGAATTTTCTTAGTAAGAGGTTCAGATTTTCTGCATCTCTTTCTTCATGTTTTTCATCATCACTAATCTCCTCCTTATGAACTAAAGTCTTCAAGGCTAGCCCCTTCTTTTTCTTGTCACTTTCTTCTTGTTCAGCAAGTCTATTCAGCTCAAGTTCATGTTCCCTCAACTTTCCAAAAAGTGCAGCAACACTCATTGTTGTTAGGTCCTTAGATTCAGAAATTGTTGTTACTTTAGGTTGCCAACTTCTATTCAAACATTTCAGCACTTTTATGTTCAACTCCTCTTTCTCAAACACTTTGCCAAGACCTATTAGATGATTTACAATGTGTGTAAATCTTTTCTGCACATCTGAAACTGTTTCTCCTGGCAGCATCCTAAACATTTCATACTCTTGGATTAAAGTGTGTTTCCTAGCTCTTTTCACATCAGCAGTCCCTTCATGTGTTACCTCCAACACTTCCCACATTTCTTTGGCATTGGAACACTGTGAAACACGAAAAAATTCATCAAGATTAAGTGCAGATGTTATTATATTCTTTGCTTTACAATCATACTACACTTTCTTTTGTTCTTCAACATTTAAACTCTCCCAAGGTTTCTCTTCTTTACGGATATACGGTCCATTGATTATAGCATTCCAAATACCTTTATCAATTGATTCAATGAAAATCTTACTTCTTATTTAATGGATCTTGGTTTGTGGTTTAAAACATGAGTCTTCTATATATTTTGTAATTTATAAACATTTTTAACCCAAAAAATGTTTCAAAATGCATTACTAGAACTTGTTTCAAAATTTACATCTTCAATTATCTACTTACAAAGTTTCAAATCCAATTACCATAAATTTACTATATATAAGGTAGACATTAAGATTAAAAATTTGAACAGGGTAGAATTTATTCTCAATTATAATATATTGGATAAATTTTTTTAATAATTTATTTCGATCAATTAAAAATTGAACTCAATCCTATTTATTCAGTACAAATTTGATCCAATCCATCCATTAACAAATTTTCATGGATGGATATCTAATCTATCCATAGAAATAATTATTTTTTTTCTAAATTTTCTTTAAACTTAAAAGAAGATAAATTTAAGAAGGAAAAAAAATTAATAATGAAAAAGATGTTTGAATTGAATTTGATACAATACATATTAATAAAATAAAGTCCTTGATAAATAATAAATGGATCCTTAATTATTTGAATTTCATACGAGTTTTTTTTATATATTTTGTAATGAATAAATTAGATAAATTTAGTTATGAATAAAACAAATGAAAAAAGAATAAATAGATTGTTTTTTATATAATTCGAAAAGAAGGAAAAATGATAAAAGAGTAGATAAAAATACATAAATATCATTGTAATCATCCAAAATGCTTATCACCATCTAAAAAAATTAAGAAAATCATCAATATAATTGTCCAAATACCTAATCTCTATTTAAAACTAATTAAAAATATCATTATCACCTTACTATCAACACAAAATACATCAATTTAATCATCCAAAATGTTTGTCTACATCTAAAGACAATTAAGAATAACATTATCACCTAACTAACAACCTCAATATCGTCAATATAATTGTCCAAATACTCAATCTCCATCCAAAAACCATTAAAAATATCATTATCACCTAACTACCAACCTCAATAACATCAATATAATTATCCAAATAACTTATCTACATCTAAAACCAATTAAAAATATCATTATCACCTAACTATGAACCTCAATAACATCAATGAAATCATCGAAAATGTTTATCTTCATCTAAAAAGAATTAAGAAAATAATTATCACCTAACTAACAACCATAGATTCATTAATATAATTGTCCAAATACCTAATCTCCATCTAAAAACAATTAAAAATATCATTATCACCTAACTATCAACCTCAAACACATCAATATAAGCATCCAAAATACTTGTCTCCATCTAAAAACAATTAAGAATAACATTATCACCTAACTAACAACCTTAATATCATCAATATAATTGTCCAAATACCCAATCTCCACCTAAAAATAATCAAGAATATCACTATCACCCAACTATCAACCTCAATAAAATCCATATAATTATCCAAATTTCTTGTGTCCATCAAAAACCAATTAAAAATATCTTCATCACCTAGCTATGAACCTCAATAACATCAATGTAATAATCCAAAATGCTTATCTCCATCTGAAAATAATTAAGAAAATCATTATCACCTAACTAACAACCACAATATCATCAATGTAATTGTCCAAATACCTAATCTCCATCTAAAACCAATTAAAAATATTTTTATCACCTAACTATCAACCTCAAACACATATATATAATCATCCAAAAATCTCATCTGCATCTAAAAACAATTAAGAATAACATTATCACCTAACTAACAACCTCAATACCAATAATATAATTGTCCAAATACCCAATCTCCATCTAAAAATAATTAAGAATATCATGATCACCTAACAATCAACCTCAATAACATCAATATAATTATCCAAATACTTGATCCCCACATAAAAGGTGTTAAGAATATCATTATCACCTAACTATCAACTTCAATAATATCAATATGGTTGTCCAAATGATTTACCTTCATTTAAAACCAATCAAAAGTATCATTATCACCTAACTATAAACCAGAATAACATCAATATAATAATCAAAATATCTTATGTCCATCAAAAATCAATTAAAAATATCTTTATCACCTAACTATGAAGCTCAATAACATAAATGTAATAATTCAAAATGCTTATATCCATCTAAAAACAATTAAGAAAATTATTATCACCTAACTAACAACCGTAATATTATGAATATAATTGTCTAAATACCTAATCCCCATTTAAAACCAATTAAAAATATCATTATCACCTAACTATCAACCTCAAACGCATCAATATAATCATCCAAAATGTTTGTCTCCATCTAAAAACAATTAAGAATAACATGATCACCTAACGAACAATCTCAATATCAATAATATAATTGTCCAAATATCCAATCTCCATCTAAAAACAATTAAGAATATCATTATCACTAAACTATCAACCTCAATAATATTAATATAATTATCCAAATAACTTATCTCCATCTAAAACCAATTAAAAATATCATTATCACCTAACTATGAACCTCAATAACACAAATATAATTATCCAAAATGTTTATCTTCATCTAAAGACAATTAAGAATATCATTATCACTTACCTAACAACCGCAATATGATCATTATTTTTATCAAATGCAAGTTAGAGATTCATACCTGATAGAGGCCTTGCTCACACAGGAGGATCAATGGAAGGAGAGCATCTGCTGCAACACTCATTAGATCCGAACTGAAATAACAAGGTAATCCTATTAGCCAATTGCAATGTGATTTTGCAACAGTATTAACTAAGATGTGAAGTGGTCGTTTAGTAACATTATACTCGGAACTAGGAAACAAAAGTATTTGTGTGGAAATGTATATGCAAATTTAAACTAAATCATCCAACAAATTTTAGTAAATTCGTGACATACTTCACGCTCATTTCATACACCCACTATAGATTTAACTATATGTCCTCATTTATAAGGAAAATAAAGCAGCAATTTCACACAGATTAAGAAAAACACCCAAGTGTATTAAATTTTACTAATATTTTAATATTCTTCCTAGAATGACCTCCTCTTAACAAAAAGTACATATAATGATGGTATAACCATAGGTCAGGCATTAATAAAACTTTGGATATTTTAGGAAAATTGTTATTAAATGAAGTAAAAATAGTTCAAATTTGCTAATATATGAGAAAAAAAGTGTGATTTTTTCACTTTTATACGAGAACAGAGGTAGAACTAGCAATGAATGTTAGACACTTTCAAAATAACATGAGAATGAAAAATATTAGCAGCGCACTGTTCATTACTGCTCACTGAAATTTATTGAAAGCCACAAATTTTGGTGGATTCCACTTCAGATTTAATGATTCCCTCTCCTGATTTTCTAGTTTTCAATTAATTTCAACGTTACTAACATCTCACATGAGTAAAGGTTCAAATAGCACAATGAAAACGTTCTGATGGATGTATCCACGCAGGAAAGGACATGATATGGAATGATTATTTACGAGAAAACCCTAGGGTACCACAAATTTAGGAAAATGACCAAAAATTAGTCAGGATAATTAAAACAAAGAAGGCCACACAGTTGGACCAATTAGAAGAACAAATTGCATAGTTTGTAATTCTATGATAAGGATGTTAGGTAAAACAATAACATCTTTACTCCTAGAGAATAATTCTTCTAACAGAGAAATAAGATAAATGCAATAAAAATAACGAACACATGAATATGACGTGGAAATTCCAAAACTAGAGAAAAACCACGACAGTTAAAATTCTTACAACATATAGACTAATCTTCCATATCCTTGACCCCAATACACTCACACTTTCCAAAACAAGTAATTAAACCAAACCTCACAACACTCTACTACAAGAGTATAAGAAAAGTCAAATACAAGCTTAAAGTGTTTTTTCACTGCACCATAATAAAAATAAACACATCTTTCTTCTTCATTGCCTGTACCAGCAATCATTGTATCAACAATCATACTCCACCATAAAGAGTATTTCCACTTGGAATTAAACCACTCCAAGAATTCACAGCACACCCTGCATCACTGCTACAGAAACCACATTCCACGTCGGTTCTGAGGATATTTTCACGACGGCCCTAAAACCGACGTTGAATGAGATGTCGTTAAAAGTAATATTTTCAACGTCGGTTCAAAGTAAACCGACGTTGAATATTACATGACCTTACAACGTCGGTTACATAAATAACCGACATTGTAAGATGAACATCCTGCGACTAGGTATTGATGAGTGATCCCCTCTGAATCAGGGAAGGAAGGACATTCTGAACCTTAACCTCTATTGGATGAAGCAACCATATAACTGACGATATTGATTTAGTAGCGAGATCAGTTACACTAGCCCGGGCATCATCGCTGTCTTAGCGCGAACAGTCTGTAGCCAAAACAGAGTAGAGATTCAAATGGAGGGATGTGAAGAGAAATGAAGTCAATGACACCACACCAGACCGACCGGAAAGGGAAGAAGTAGCTACCATTTCACTTTTCCGTTACATGCTTTCCCCTGTCACCAACTCTGATGTCACTGTCAACAAGAAAGAGAGAGAGGGGGAAGTCAGGGTGAGGGAGGAGAAGAAAGGGTGTTAGGGACGAAAGAAAAAGTACACAATAGAGACAATAGATCACTTAGTCCCCGGAGTAAAATACCGAACCTTAATATACCTCTTTTTCATCCTTTGCCCTGACTAAATCATCCCACTAGGAAATCAATCTTCCAGTCGTCGTTCCAGCTGAGCTTTGAGGTTGCGGAGGCCCACGTCACACTGCTACACGAACCTACATCCACGTCGGTTCTGGGGATGATTTCACGACGGTAACAAAACCGACGTTGAAAGAGGAGACGTTAAAAGTAATATTTTCAACGTCGGTTCATTTAGAACCGACGTTGAAAATACACTTTCTACGTCGGTTCAATAAATAACCGACGTTGAAAGTCTCGCACACTTTCAACATGGCTACAAGCAGAAAGGATAGTGATGAAGGTCACTTCATTCGGCTTGACTCCAGCCTTCTCCATGCAAGAAAACAGCTCAAGGGCCTCCTTTCCCAGACCATGTAAAGCAAGCCCAGCAATCATGGTTGTCCAGGTTATAATCGTTTTACGCTCCATACTCTCAAAAAGTTGGCGTGCTTTACTTATGTCACCTGATTTGGCATACATGTCTATGAGAGAGTTATAAAGAGATACAATCTTAGGAAGTTTACGCTTTTCAATGTAGTGGTGAATCCGGACTCCCAATCGAAGAGCGCCCAAGTCCGCACACGCAGAGAGCACGACCAAAATGGCAATTTGATCCAGCTGCACATTGTCAAGCAGACATGGTGCGGAATAGCGTGATAGCGTGATGGGGACGAGTGAGTGTGCGTGTATCCCGAAATAAGAGTAGTCCATGAAACAACGTCCCTATCCTTTTGAGGCATAGATTCAAACAAGTTGCGGGCATTGGATAGATCACCCGACTTGGCATAACGAGGCGAGCATAACGTTCCGAGAGAAACGTGTTTGAAAGAGGGTGCATCGAATAGCTTGCGAGCAGAGGAAACGTCGGCGCATGAGGAATACATGTGGATGAGGGAGGAGAGGACGGTGGGATGGGTGGTGAAGCCAGAAAGAAAGGCTTGGCAATGAAGCTGGTGGCCGAGACGGAGGGAAGATGAAGAAAGAACGGCCTTGAGAGCAAAGGGGAAAGAGTAAGAGTCGGGTCGAAAGCCAAAGAGGCGAATGGCGTTGAAGAGAGAAATGGCACGAGTGGGATTGTGGGAAGAAAGAGCGGAAATGAGGGTGTTGTAGAGATAGATGCTTGGGTCGGTGGTTGTAGATGAAAACGGAATAGGCGAAGGAGGGAAAGCCCAGAGAAGCTGAGGCGCGTATGAATCGGGCGAGTAGGATGTCATCTCTGTCCAGAGCTCTGGTAAGCATGAAGGCTTGTGCTTGGTGAAGATGACTCAGATTGGAGCAACGACGGAGCACCTGCTCTTCACCTGCATCTGCGTCCTCTGATCGTGGAACCCCGGAGAAGAAGCGGGAACCGCTCCATGACCACCGTTGCGGACCACGCTTACGTCACGCACCTTTCCATTCATAGATTGCCACTCCACCGAGCGGCGAGGAAAACCAGAAAAACCAGTCGCGGCAGTGAAACTCGAAAATGAAGAACGAAAAGTGAGGAAAAAGAGGGCGCGAGTTGTGTATATAAAGGGGTTTTAACGTCGGTTATGGGAATAACCGACGTCGAAAGTGTGGAAGACACACTTTCAACGTCGGTTATTCCCATAACCGACGTTAAAACCCCTTTAAAATCCCTTCTACGTCGTTCGTATTTTAACCGACGTAAAACTGCGACGTTAATTCGTATTCTTGTAGCAGTGTCAGCGTCGATGGCCACCACGGAGAAGCCAAAGCGGGCGAGGGAGAGGCCGATATTGGCCGTTGTGGTCTTGCCCACACCACCCTTGCCGGAGGTGATGACGATGACGCGCGGAGTGGAGCCCGAGAGCTCGGGCTTCCGGTTCCACTGGAGGAGGGCGGAGGGGGGACGGGGTTTGGGGGTTAGGGTTTTGGAGGGGTGGCGGAGGAGGGGGTTGGGGAAAAGGGTGGCGCCGGGGAGAATGTGGAGTGGTGGCATTGGGGAGAAGAAGAAGAAGACGAAGAGAGTGAAGAAGAAGAAGAAGAAGAAAGAAGAAGAAGAAGAATAAGAAGAAGAAAATGAAGATAAAGAAGAAGAATCACAATGTACGAGTGAGAGAGGGAACACTGAGAAATGAGAAATGGAAGATGAGGAGGAAGTTGAGGCTTTGGGTGTGGGGTTAGTTTTCTTTCTACGTCGGTTAAGATAACAACCAACGTAGTAGTTTTGACATTCCACGTCGGTTCTGGTATAACTGACGTGGAATGTAGAATTCAAAACATTCTACGTCGGTTCACATATACAACCGACGTAGAATGATCAATTCATACGTTCTACGTCGTTTGTATTTCAACCGACGTAGAATGCCGACGTTAATTGCTAATTCTGTAGTAGTGCATCAATGTTAACCAATGCCTGTGTATAATCACCACACACCCTGCATCAATGTTAGCCAATGCTGTGTACAATTACTACTACCGCACACCTTGAATCAATGCTAACCAATGTCCATGTATAATCATCACACACCCTGCATCAATGTTAGCCAACGCCCATGTATAAGTACCGCCAGCAAAAACTCATCCTTTTTCCATGGCAACGCGGATAGGCCATGAGGATACTTAACTCATCATCTACAAAAGATCATCCTCCCCCAAAATGAAAGAGACTCTTCCATCAAATTTCTCTATATCGCATTTGACAACACTTGCAAGTAACATTGTTGTTGGACTTGAAGACTTGGTTTCAAGTAGATTTGATGTCTCCAACCACCTTTGATGATGAAGATGATGGTGCTTGAAGAATGAAGATTTTATCTTAGTATTAGAGTGTCTTAGGATGTGGGGTAAGATGCATTTCAATTAATCTTGGACTTAATCTTTTGTTTTAAAATGATTTGAAATGTTTTAAAAGGTTTTGAAATGTTTTCAAAAGTCTTAACTGTTTTTTAACTTGTTAAAAATATGGTTTCAATCAGTTAAAATGTTCTTAGTTTGATGGCTAAGTCATTCTTAAACATTTTAACCAATTGGTGTTTTAAAGCTTTGTTTTGGCTGATTTTAGCTAGCTATTTTTCTGAATTTAAATCAGTTGAAATCCTGGAGCTTTTGTTAAGAAACCAAAGCTCTCTAGAACAACTAGCTAAATCGCGTTTTCAACTGACTATTTTCAGTTTTCAGAAAAGGGGTGCTCTTTGAAAAATTCATTTTAATGAAAACAACTAGTTAAATCGCGTTTCAACTGACTGATTTTATCAGAAACAGCTATAAACCACTGGAACAGTTCTATTATAAATACTTTGAATTTTAAAGAACTGAGTGACGAATCAATTACAGAGAAACTCATTGTTCAAGAAGGATTTTCAAGTGTTCTAAATCAATTTGCGAAATCAATCAAGGAGTCCAAGATCAAATTGAATTGAGAATCTTTCATATAAATCATACTCTGTTTTTCATGCTCTGTTTTTCAGTGTCTGCAGTGATTTTCCAGGTGAATTCGTTCCAAGTTCTTGTGTAATCTTGTACTGGGTTTGTTTCTCTTAATCAGGGTGATTAAGGTGTTCTTGTAATAGGGATTTACAAGGGCATACAGATCTTGTAGGGTTCAAGATCAAGTGTATTGTTCTGGTTTTAGTTTTTCATGTAGGGTTCATGTAAAAACTAAAATTTAGTGAATTGATTTGATTTGGGTGTTTAGGAAACTGGATGTAGCCTTTGTTGAAAGGTGAACAAGTATAAATCTCTTGTGTTGATCTTCTTTCCCTGCTCCTTTAAATTCTGTAATTGAAATTTGAATTGCTAATTGAATTGGATATATGATACATTGGTAAAAGCATTTCAAGAATCTTTAAAGAATTGATTTTCCTCTTCATTTTGAATCTGTTTTTCAGAAATTAGCATTGGATTTCGAAAATCTTTTAAGAGTTTAATTCACCCCCCCTCTTAAACTCAGCCATTTATTCCAACAATTGGTATCAAGAGCTGGTTCTTGTAAAATATTCAAGTTTTCTGAAAATTTCAAAACATGGCTGAAGGAAAATTTTCTTTTGCAGAGGGTGCTTCTATAAACAGGCCACCAATGTTTTCAGGTGTAAACCAGCCCTTAATTAAGCTTAGAACAAATCTTCAAAATAGTGTGTTAAAAAATGTCAATGTCATTTTTCATTAGAAGATTACAATTTTGTTCTTTCATCGGTCTTTTCTACCATCAATAGCATCATCATCCACCCTAACCCTAATTAATTAATTAAAGAAGGATATTTTCTTACCAATGTGAAGTTCAAAATCTTCGATGGTGAGTATTAAGAGTGTTTGACCAGTTTATCCCTCGAGTGTCAAATGACAAAAGTCAATCACTAAAACACCTCAATCATATACTTCTTAGATAGATATAAATAAGATCTAATAGAAGATTTCATGAATAATCAACTTTTCACAACAATCATTATTTTTGCTAAACACAAAAAAAAACTAGGATAATAAATCTAATTTATACAAATAAATATAACATTTTAAGAGTAAAATAATTTGTAAAAAAAGAAGTTAAGAGAGATAATCCTTTTAGTAGTGTTATCTCCTTTATTAGTATCATAGAAATAAAAAATAAAAAATAATTATTAATATAAGTTTATTTTTTTATAATTATAAATATGATTTTCTTATTGGATATGTGACTTTATTTTATTATAAATAATTAATTGAATTTAAAAAATAATTTTTTTTCATAATTATCATTTTTTGAATTTTCATAAAAAGTAAAAGTAATAATAAACGAATGAGAAAAAAGTAATAATAAAAAAATTATTATTATTTAAATAATAAGAAATAGTTATAAAATGAGAAAATTGGAGAAGAACGTTACATTTTACCCTCTATCATTTGATTTTGTGTAGTATCATCTACGCATTTTTTATTTATATATTACAATTTTATAAAGTAGAAGATTGGAGAAGGAAAAGATGATAATCTTTTTAAAATGAAAAAGTTTTTTAAAAATGTAGAATGTGAAAAGTTAAATGAGAAAAAAAAAATTAAAAAGAATATAAAAATAAAAAAATTAAATTTTTTTATTTAATTAAATTTATTATTTAAAAAAATAAAATAAAAATTTTGAAATTTGTAAAAAAAAAAATCCAGTAAATGAAAAGAAAACTAGAAACTTAATAATAAATGATTAATCTGAAGGTATAATTGAAGAGTAATTTGGGCCCAAATTTAAAGCCCAAACAAAAGATATCTCAGGTGAAAAAGCTGGCCCAATAACCCTTACGGCTAGTAATTATAAAACGGCTACTTTCTTTTACAATTTTTTCTTTCACCATATTTTTTTTCCTTTCATTTTTTCCTTTCACTTTCTATCGTTGAAGTACTCATTGCTGTTGTACTTTTCCCACTCTGTTAAATTGGTTCTTTCTCTCTTTCGCCTTCACACCCTTCACCTAGAAGGAAGAAGAAGAAATGGGATTCTCTTCTGTTGAAGAATTCAATCTTGTTCTGCATGTTAAGAAAGTTCTTGTCACCATGTTGTTTGAAGAGGCTCGCCGGCGAGGTGCTTCATGACGCCGCCGCCGTATCCGTCGTTGCCATGGAAGACCATACGTTCACGTTCTCCAGTATGCCATTTTCAGAGAGAAAGAAATCACCAAACTCCGTGAATAAAAGTGATCTTTTTCATATAATTCACAAGGTTCCTGCTGGGGCTCACCTTATGTTAAAGCCAAGAAAGTTCAGGTAACATATTTTTTTCTTCTTTTGTTGAATTTGGGTGCTACTTCTTCCAGGGTTACGTGCGGTTATTGCTTGTTCCGTCACTTCTTGGTCTTGTTGAAATTTTTTTTTTCGCGGGAAAGAAAGTTTTTGTAACATTTATTTTCTTTTGTTTCTTTGGTGCTTCTTTTTTGTTTTGTTAATGAATGTGGTGGAATTTGGGGGTGTAAGTAATTAAGATTCACAGTGTTTTGCCATTGTAGAGTTCATGGGGTGGGGTGTGAATGAGAACTTGAATTGTAATGTAAAGGGATTCATTGGTTTGTATTTTCTTTTCTTTCATTGGTTTTGTGTTGTGACTGTTAATCTGATTTTTCATTTACAGTTAGTAGATAAGGATCCGGGAAGAGCAATTTCCTTGTTTTGGGCTGCCATCAATGCCGGAGATCGCGTTGAAAGTGCCTTGAAGGATATGGCCTTGGTAATGAAGCAACTGAATAAGTCAGATGAGGCAATTGAAGCTATCAGATCTTTTCGTCATCTTTGTCCTTCGGATTCTCAGGATTCTCTTGACAACATTCTGGTTGAACTGTTTAAGGTTAAAACTGGTGGATCCTCTTTCATTTGTTGCTGTTTTTGTGTCGTTAACTGAATTAAACTTTAAACCGCTTGTGTATGTTGTTAGTATCTTAGATTGTGGGGTAAGGCTGTTGTTGCTATATGCGTGATGCCATGTTGGTACACCTCACATAGTGGGATAAGATTATTGTTGATGACTTGTTGGAGGTATGTTGGTACACCTTAACTAGTGGAGTATGGCTGTTGTATGTTTTTATGTATGTTGGTACACCTCAACACCGTGTGAGATAAGATTATAATTGTTGTATATATGTATGTTGTTGATACAGAGGTCGGGAAGGGTTGATGAGGAGATCGCCATGCTTCATCACAAGCTGAAGCAAATTGAAGATGACATAACCTTTGTGGGAAGGACTACAAAACAAGCACGGTCTCAAGGGAAGAAGATTCAAATAATCGCTGAGAGGTTTTTCTTTTACATCCGTGCATTAAGTTCATGGACCTTGTACCTTTAATTGACTTTGAATTTCTCTCTATTAATGCAGGATACTGGGCAACTTGGCCTGGGCTTACTTGCAAAAAGAAGACTATAAAACTGCTGAAGAACATTACAGGTGAGCTTTTAAGATGGTTCCTTGTTTGTTTTTACAGGAAAGCATTGTCTTTTGAGGTTGATAGGAACAAGCAGTGCAATTTGGCAATATGTTTGATGCATATGAACAAGATCATAGAAGCGAAGTTTCTACTCCAGGCAGTAGGCACCGCTACAAAAAATAGAAAGATGGACGACTCGTTTTCTAAATCATTTGAACGCGCTTCTCAGATGCTAATTGAGATAGAGACATCATCATCATCATCCTTTAAATTAGTTTTTGTAAAATGGTTATTTGTGTTTCATCCTTTAAACAGTTACAGTATAGAAACAAAGAACCTTCTGAATTTGCACTAGGTATATCAATAGTAGTGTGTAAATATCATAACCATGTTATATTAAGAACAATACTGTGGGTTGTCAGGTAGGAAGAGATGTTGCAGCATGTTTGCAAGAAGCATTGACAAGGAAAGGCCTAGATGTGCCGGTAGCTGCCTTGGTAAGGAGATATTTTCTTTTACCCCCTGTTGTATTTCTATCCCCCAACTCCAAAATGTATTGACCAGAACAATGTCTGATAATTACACAACTGGGTATGATGTCTGTTGAATGAATTCCTACTTTTCCAAAGTAATATTTTGTTGTTAATTCTACGTTTTTTTACTGGAGGACAAATGGTGATAGTTTGACTGACATTCATTTTCGTTGGGAAATGGTGTCGCACTTGTTTTTAGTTGTGCCATTCTTATTTTTTATACACTGTAATTTTGTGGAGGAAAAGTGTGCTGTTTAGTGTCACTCAAGATAAATAATTTACGTTTTATTACTGATTATTATTATTATTATTATTATTATTATTATTATTATTATGCGAACCATGATTTCAAGTTCATTTTCAACAGGTTAATGACACTGTTGGAACATTAGCAGTTGGACATTATCACGATCCAGATACAGTTGCTGCAATTATAATTAGTACTGGTACAAATGCCTGCTATTTGGAACGAGTTGATGCTATTATTAAGTGTCAAGGTCTTCTTATGACATCTGGACGCATGGTATTGCTTTTTTATTATTTTTTTCACTTTCGTTTTTTGTTGCTTATGAACTCTTTCTGATTTTTAGGTTGTCAATATGGAATGGGGTAACATTTGGTCATCTCACTTACCAAGAACATCATATGACATTGATTTGGATGCTGAGAGCCCTAATCCAAATGATCAGGTGAGGTTCTGCATCAGATGATTTCTGTTGCTTGATTTGTCATGACTAAAATATTCAAGATTTGGATACAGGGTTTTGAGAAAATGATATCTGGAACATATTTGCTGTAACAAATGAGTATGATTTGGCATCCCTAAAGTTTGAGTATTGAAAGTGGGGTTTCTTATTTTTATACACAAGTACCGAGGATTCAACATTGCCTCAGGACATGTAAGTCTCGTGTGTTTACATGATATCCCGATACTTGCTTTACCAGTAAAATATACATGAGTAAGAGATAGTTGGTCGGTATTTGCTGATTGGTTGTGTGACCGTG
>CM059259.1:38447037-38544537 GCA_030347555.1 Lablab purpureus | reverse complement strand
ATTTTTATTTGTAAAACAAAAGTACGGATCGAAAATAAAATATAAATTTCCAAGTGATGAAAATTGATTTTCTTTTGTAAAACAAAAGTACAGATCGAAAATAAAATATAAATTTCCAAATTATGAAAAATTGATTTTTTTATACAACAAAAGTATGCATCGAGAATAAAATATAATTTTCTAAATTATAAAAAATTGAATTTTTTTTGTAAAAAAAAGTACAGATCGAGAATAAAATATAAATTTCCAAATTACGAAAAATTGAGTCTTTTTGTGTAAACCAAAAGTACAGATCGAAAATAAAATATAAATTTTGAAATTATGAAAAATTGATTTCTTTTTTGTAAAACAAAAGTACAGATCGAGAATAAAATATAAATTTCCACATTATGAATAAATGAGTTTTTTTTTAAAACAGAAGTACGTATCAAAAATAAAATATAAATTTTAAAATTATGAAAATTTGATTTTTTTGTAAAACAAAAGTGCGGATCGAAAATAAAATTTAAATTTCGAAATTACAAAAAATAGAGTTTTTTTGTTTAAAACAAAGTACGGATCGGAAATAAAATTTCAATTTTGAAATTACGAAAAATTGAGTTTTATGTGTAAAACAAAAGTACGGATCGAAAATAGAATTTGAATTTCCAAATTACAAAAATTTGAGTTTTTTTGTGTAAAACAAAAGTAGGGATAGAGCATAAAATATAAATATCTAAATTATGAAAAATTGAGTTTTTTTTCGTAAAACAAAAGTAGGGATTGAAAATAAAATATAATTTCGAGATTATAAAAATTGAGTTTTTTTTACATAAAACAAAATTACGTATCGAGAATAAAATATAAATTTCTAAATTATGAAAAATTGATTTCTTTTGTGTAAAACAAAAGTACGGATCGAAAAGCAAATTTGAATTTCCAAATTACCAAAAATTGAGTTTTTTTTGTAAAACAAAAATTACACATCGAGAATAAAATATAAATGTCCAAATTATGAAAAATTGACTTTTTTTTAATAAAAAAAAAGTATGAATCGAAAATAAAATATAAATTTCTCAATTATAAAAAATTGAAATTTTTTTTTGTAAAAGAAAAGTACGGATCAAGAATAAAATATAAATTTCCAAATTTTGAAATATTCAGTTTCTTTTTGTAAAATAAGTACGAATCGAAAATAAAATTTGAATTTCCAAATTAAGAAAAATTGAGTTTTTTTTGTAAAACAAAAGTACGGATCGAAAATAAAATATAAATTTCCAAATTATGAAAAATTGATTTTTTTTTTGTAAAACAAAAGTAGGGATCGAAAATAAAATTTAAATTTGGAAGTTACGAAAAATATGGTTTTTTTGTATAAAACAAAAGTACGGATTGAAAATAAAATATAATTTCCAAATTGTGAAAAATTGCCTTTTTTTTGTAAAACAAAAGTAGGGATCGAAAATAAAATTTCAATTTCGAAGTTACGGAAAATTGAGTGTTTTTGTGTAAAAGAAAAGTATGGATCGAGAATAAAATATAAATTTCCAAATTATGAAAATTCATATTTATTTATGAAAGAAAAGTATGCATCGATAATAAAATATAAATTTCCAAAGTATAAAAAATCGATTTTTTTTTCGAAAACAAAAGTACGGATCGAGAATAAAACATAAATTTCCAAATTACGAAAAATTGAGTATTTTTTTGTAAAACAAAAGTACATATCGAAAATAAAATTTGAATTTCAAAATTATGAAAAATTGAGTTTTTTTTTTGTAAAACAAAATTATGGATCGAAAATAAAATATAAATTTCCAAATTATGAAAAATTGATTTTCTTTTGTAAAACAAAAGTACGGATCGAGAATAAAATATAAATTTCTAAATTATGAAAAATTGAGTTTTTTTTGTCAAACGAAAGTACGGATCGATATAAATATAAATTTCAAAATTGTGAAAAAATGATTTCTTTTGTAAAACAAAAGTACAGATCGAAAATAAAATTTAAATTTCGAAAATACGAAAAATTGAGTTTTTTTTGTGTAAAACAAAAGTACGGTCGAAAATAAAATTTGAATTTCCAAATTATGAAAAATTGAGTTTTTTTTTTGTAAAACAAAAGTATGGATCGAAAATAAAATTTAAATTTCGAAGTTACCAAAAATATAGTTTTTTTTGTGTAAAAGAAAAGTTTGAATCAAGAATAAAATATAAATTTCCAAAGTATAAAAAATTGAATTTTTTTTTCTAAAAGAAAAGTACGGATCGAGAATAAAACCTAAATTTTCAAATTACGAAAAATTGGGTTATTTTTTGTAAAACAAAAGTATGGATCGTAAATAAAATTTGAATTTCCAAATTATGAAAAATTGAGTTTTTTTTGCGTAAAACAAAAGTACTATCGAGAATAAAATATAAATTTCCAAATTATGAAAATTTGATTTTTCTTTTGTAAAACAAAAGTACAAATCGAGAATAAAATATAAATTTCCAAATTATGAAAATTAATTTTTTTTTGTAAAACAAAAGTGCGGATTGAAAATAAAATTTAAATTTTGAAATTATGAAAAGTTTAGTTTTTTTGTGTAAAAAAAAGTACGAAACGAAAATAAAATTTGAATTTCCAAATTAGAAAAAATAGTGTCTTTTTGTGTAAAATAAAAGCACGGATCGAAAATAAAATTTGAATTTCCAAATTACGAAAAATTGTGTTTTGTTGTGTAAAACAAAAGTACGGATCCAAAATAGAATATGAATTTCCCAATTACGAAAATTTGAGTTTTTTTGTGTAAAACAAAACGACGGATCGAGAATAAACTATAAATATCCAAATTATGAAAAATTGAGTTTTTTTGGTAAAAGAAAAGTAGAGATCGAAAATAAATATAAATTTCGAAATTACAAAAAATTGAGTTTTTTTGTGAAAAACAAAAGAACGGATCGAGAATAAAATATAAATTTCAAGTTATGAAAAATTGCGTTTTTTTTGTCAAACAAAAGTACGGATCGAAAATAAAATATAAATTTCCAAATTAGGAAAAATTGATTTTATTTTGTAAAACAAAAGTACGAATAGAGAATAAAATATAAATTTAGAAATATTGAGTTTTTTTGTGCAAAACAAAAGTACGGATCGAAAATAAAATTTGAATTTCCAAATTATGAAAAATGGAAAATTTTTTTTCAAAAAAAGTAGGGATCAAAAATAAAATATAAATTTCCAAATTATGAAAAATTCATTTTTTTTGTAAAAGAAAAGTACAGATCGAAAATAAAATTTAAATTTCGAAATTACGAAAAAATGATGTTTTTTGTAAAACAAAAGTACGGATCGAAAATAAAATTTAAATTTCAAAAATACGAAAAATTGAGTTTTTTTTGTGTAAAACAAAAGTACGGATCGAGAATAAAATATAAATTCCGAAATTACGAAAAATTGACTTTTTTTTGTGTAAAACAAAAGTATGGATCGAGAGTAAAATATAAATTTCCAAATTATTAAAAATTGATTTTTTTTTGTAAAACAAAAGTACAAATCGAAAATAAAATATAAATTTCCAAATGATGAAAATTGATTTTTTTTTTGTAAAACAAAAGTATGGATTGAAAATAAAATTTGAATTTCCAAATTACAAAAAATTGAGTTTTTTTTGTAAAACAAAAGTACGGATCGAAAATAAAATATAAATTTCAAAATTACGAAAAGTAGAGTTTTTTGTGTGTAAAACAATGGTACAGATCGAAAAGAAAAGTTGAATTTCCAAATTATGAGAGATTGAGTTTTTTTGTGTAAAACAAAAGTAGGATCGAAAATAAAATATAAATTTCAAAATTATGAAAAATTGATTTTTTTTGTAAAACAAAAGTACGGATCGAAAATAAAATTTAAATTTCGAAGTTACGAAAAATATAGTTTTTTTTGTGTAAAACAAAAGTACGGATCAAAAATAAAATATAAATTTCAAAATTATGAAAAATTGATTTTTTTTTTGTAAAACAAAAGTAAGGATCGAAAATAAAATTGAAATTTCGAAGTTACAAAAAGTATAGTTTTTTTATGTTAAAATGTTACCAAAGAGGAGAAAGTCAACACTCTTTGAAGAAAAAAGTATAAGTTTTGATGAATTCTCAAGCAAGCCAAATCAAGATCATTGAATGAAGAATTGGAGCTCAAGCTGAAGAATTTAGAGTGTCAAATCATTCTGGAATTAGAGAAATGAAAAGAGGAAAACATAGATCAAGCACTCCTTCACTAGTGAACCATTTAAAAAGAATAAAATTGAGTTTTTACACAGATAATCTATTATGTTCATGACATAATCTATTATGACATTGTTTTTAAAACAAATTTTTTCTGTCATAATCGATTATGTTATGTCATAATCGATTATGTTGTGTTTTTTAAAAACAATTTTTTTCTAACATAATCGATTATGTCGTGTTTTTTAAAAATATCATTTTTAACACTCACATAATCGATTATGGACATAACGTAATCGATTATGTGCAACAGATTTTCAAAAATAAATATTTTTAAAATATAAACTGATTTTTAAAAAAGGTAAACCTCTTCTCATATTTTCTCAAAGATTTTCCTTCAGTTATTCAGAGGATTAAAACTGTTTTTCGAAATTATTAATTTTAGTTTTTGAAATATTTTTTAAATTTAATTCAAAATAATTTCTTTATAATTAACCTAATCAAGGAGGAAAATAGACATTGAATAGAACAGACATTGAGCACGAAAATATTGAGGTTTCCAATCTTTTTTCTACAATTTTGATTAAGTCACTTGTGAAAGGAGCTAACGGTTTGTGCTACCATTTTGGATTCTCTCTTTCCAGTTGATATTGTTCCTATTATTGTTTGATTATCTGTAAACACCATAGTTGGTGTAGTTTTCATCCCTTCTGATTGTTAAGGGAGGTGTTTCATCTCTTGTGTGATCAAGAGAGGTGTGTTGTCATCCTTTGAAGTTTTTCAAGGGAGGTGTTTCATCTCTTGAGGGATTCAAGAGAGGTGTTCAGTCTTTAGATTTATTCTTTTGCATGTTTCAATTGTAATATTGGTTGTAATTGAATTTTCTAAAGATAATGATTGGGGAGTCATTCTCAAATTGAGGTGACTGGGAACTGGATGTAGGGTTGACTATACCCGAACCAGTATAAATCTTTGTGGATTTCTCTTCCCTTATCTCTTTACTTTATTTACTGCTTCCGCTTAAGCACTTAATTAAAATATATTAAGTAAAGATAAACAAGAAAATCGAAAAAGGGTAAATTTATTTGTGACATCTTAAAACGCATCAATTCACCCCCTCTTGATGCCATTTTATCTAACATAAAAGAAAAGTACGGATCGAGAATAAAATATAAACTTCCAAATTATGAAAAATTGCTTTTTTATAAAACAACAGTATGCGTCGAAAATAAAATATAAATTTCCAAAGTATAAAAAATTGAATTTTTTTTCTAAAACAAAAGTACGGATCAAGAATAAAACCTAAATTTCCAAATTACGAAAAATTGAGTTTTTTTGGTAAAACAAAAGTACGGATCGTAAATAAAATTTGAATTTCCAAATTATGAAAAATAGAGTTTTTTTGCGTCAAACAAAAGTACGTTTCGAGAATAAAATATAAATTTCCAAATTATGAAAATTTGAATTTTTTTTTGTAAAACAAAAGTACGAGTCGAGAATAAAATATAAATTTCTAAATTATGAAAAATTGAATTTTTTTTTTGTAAAACAAAAGTACGGATCCAAAATAAAATTTAAATTTTGAAATTACGAAAAGTTGAGTTTTTTTGTGTAAAAAAAAGTACGACACGAAAAATAAAATTTGAATATCCAAATTACCAAAAATAGTATTTTTTGTGTAAAATAAAAGTACGGATCGAAAATAAATTTGAATTTCCAAATTACGAAAAATTGTGTTTTTTGTGTAAAACAAAAGTACGGATCCAAAATAGAATTTGAATTTCCAAATTACGAAAAATTGAGTTTTTTATGTAAAACAAAAGGACGGATCGAGAATAAAATATAAATATCCAAATTATGAAAAGTTGAGTTTTTTTTTGGTAAAAGAAAAGTAGGGATCGAAAAGAATATATAAATTTCGAAATTACAAAAATTTGAGTTTTTTTGTGTAAAACAAAAGAACGGATCGAGAATAAAATATAAATTTCAAATTATGAAAAATTGCGTTTTTTTGTAAAGCAAAAGTACGGATCGAAAATAAAACATAAATTTTCGAGTTAGGAAAAATTGATTTTGTTTTGTAAAACAAAAGTACGGATCGAGAATAAAATATAAATTTAGAAATATTGAGTTTTTTTGTGCAAAACAAAAGTACGGATCGAAAATAAAATTTGAATTTCCAAATTGTGAAAAATTGAATTTTTTTTTAAAAAAAGTAGGGATCGAAAATAAAATATAAATTTCCAAATTATGAAAAATTCATTTTTTTTGTAAAACAAAAGTACAGATTGAAAATAAAATTTAAATTTCGAAATTACGAAAAAAATGAGTTTTTTGTGTAAAACAAAAGTACGGATCGAAAATAAAATTTGAATTTCTAAATTACGAAAAATTGACATTTTTTTGTGTAAAACAAAAGTACGGATTGAGAATAAAATATAAATTTCAAAATGATGAAAAATTGAGTTTTTTTTTGTAAAACAGAAGTACGGATCGAAAATAAAATATAAATTTCAAAATTATGAAAAAATGATTTTTATTTGTAAAACAAAAGTACGGATCGAAAATAAAATATAATTTTTCCAAATTATAAAAAATTGATATTTTTTGTAAAACAAAAGTACGGATCGAAAACAAAATTTAAAATTATTAAAAATTGATTTCTTTTGTATAAAACAAAAGTACGGATCGAGAATAAAATATAAATATCCAAATTATGAAAAATTGAGTTTTTTTTTGTAAAACAAAAGTAGGGATCGAAAGTAAAATATAAATTTCGAAATTACAAACAATTGAGTTTTTTGTGTAAAACAAAAGTACGGATCGAGAATAAAATATAAATTTTGAAATGACGAAAAATTGAGTTATTTTGTGTAAAACAAAAGTACGAATCGAAAATAAAATTTGAATTTCCAAATTATGAAAAATTGACTTTTTTGTAAAACAAAAGTACGGATCGAAAATAAAATATAAATTTCCAAATTATGAATAATTAATTTTTTTTTGTAAAACAAAAACACGGATCGAAAATAAAATTTGAATTTTGAAATTACGAAAAAATTGAGTTGCACAGTAATATCTTTATAATCCAATATTTTTATATTCTAATATCTTTATATTCTAAAGTATTGGAGTGTTACAATCTTCCCACCATTAAAAATTTTCGTCCTCGAAAATTATCTTACCAACAAACATAAATGGATATGATTCTCTCATTTGGTTCTCCAGTACCTAAGTGAATTCACCCATCTTGTCATCTTATATCGTTTTAACCATGTTGATCGTTCTATCTTAGAGTTGCTTCATCTAAAATTTAGTCACCTTTACTGACTTGACTTGCACAGACAATTCTTCTCTGATTTGTACATCGTCTTACTCCAAACTATGGACTGGATCATGGACGTATTTCCTTAATGTTATGTAGATTTTTCCAAATGAGGGGACAAAGCCAACTCATAAGCCACTGCACCAATCTTCCAGAGAATTTGATATGGCTCAATGAATTTCATAGTCAATTTCCTAGATTTTATAGTTTGACCAACTCTTATAGTAGACTTTACTCTCAGGAAAACATATTCTCCCATATTAAACTCCAAAAGCATTTGTCTTTGATTTTTATATGATTTCTTCCTGCTCATAGCAGTCACCATCTTCTCCCGAATCTCTTATTTTTTTCTCTGTAGTCAGTTGTAACAACTCGGGTCTTACTAACACTTATTCACCATTATGGTACCAAGATAGAGGTGTCTTGTATTTCTATCCATATAATGCTTTTATGTGGTGCTATCCCAATGTTGGTATGATAGTGTTGTTATAAGTGAACTCCACTAAAGGAAGGATTTCATTTCCACATTACGGGAAATTGATTTCTTTTGTCAAACAAAAGTACAGATCGAGAATAAAATATAAATTTTGAAATTATGAAAAATTGATTTCTTTTAGTAAAACAAAAGTACGGATAAAAAATAAAATATAAATTTCCAAACTATGAAAAATCGATTTTTTTTAAAACAAAAGTACGGATCGAGAATCAAATATAAATTTCAAAATTATGAAAAATTGAGTTTTTTTTTGTGTAAAACCAAAGTACAGAATGAAAATAAAATTTGAATTTCGAAGTTACGAATAATTGAGTTTTGTTGTGCAAAACAAATGTACGGATCGAGAATAAAATATAAGTTTCCAAATTATGAAAAATTGATTTTTTTTGTAAAACAAAAATACAGATCGAGAATAAAATATAAATTTTGAAATTACGAAAAATTGAGTTTTTTTGTGTAAAACAAAAGTACAGATCGAAAATAAAAGTTGAATTTCCTAATTATGAAAATTTGAGTTTTTTTTTTGTAAAACAAAAGTATGGATCGAAAATAAAATATAAATTTCAATATTATGAAAAATTGACTTTTTTTTTGTAAAACAAAAATATGGATCGAAAACAAAATTTGAATTTTCAAATTACAGAAATTTGAGTTTTTTTGTGTGAAAGAAAAGTACGGATCGAGAATAAAGTATAAATATCCAAATTATGAAAAATGGAGTTTTTTTGTAAAACAAAAGTAAGGATCGAAAATAAAACATAAATTTCGAAATTATGAAAAATTGAGTTTTTTTTGTGTAAAACAAAAGTACGTATCGTATATAAAATTTGAATTTCGAAGTTACGAAAAATTGAATTTTTTTGTGTAAAACAAAAGTACGGATCGAGAATAAAATATAAGTTTCCAAATTATGAAAAATTGATTTTTTTTTGTAAAACAAAAGCACGGATCGAAAATAAAATATAAATTTTCGAACTATGAAAAATTAATTTTTTTTGTAAAACAAAAGTACTGTTCGAGAATAAAATACAAATTTTGGAATTACATAAAATTGAATTTTTTTGTATAAATCAAAAGTACGGATCAAAATAAAATTCGAATTTCTTAATTATGAAAAATTGAGTTTTTTCTGTAAAGCAAGAATACGGATCGAAAATAAAATATAACTTTCCAAATTATGAAAAATTGATTTTTTTTTGTAAAACAAAAGTACGGATCGAAAATAAAATTTCAATTTCGAAATTACGGAAATTTGAGTTTTTTTGTGTAAAACTAAAGTACGGATCTAAAATAAAATTTGAATTTTGAAGTTATGAATAGTTGTGTTTTTTTGTGTAAAATTAAAGTACGGATCGAGAATAAAATATAAATTTCTAAATTATGAAAAATTGATTTTTTTTTTAAATAAAAGTACGAACCAAAAATAAAATATAAATTTCGAAACTACAAAAAAATGAGTTTTTATGCGTAAAACAAAAGTAAGTATCGAGAATAAAATATAAATTTCGAAATAAGGAAAAATAAAGTTTTATTTTTGTAAAATAAAAGTACGGATTGAAAATAAAATATAAATTTCAAAATTATGAAAAATTGATTTTTTTTGTAAAAAAAAAGTACGGATCAAAAATAAAATATAAAATTCCAAATCATGAAAAATTGAGTTTTTTTTCTAAAACAAAAGTACGGATTGAAAATAGAATTTGAATTTCGCATTTACGAATAATTCAGTTTCTTTGTATAAAACAAAAGTACGGATCGAGAATAAAATATAAGTTTCCAATTCTTGAAAAATTGATTTCTTTTTGTAAAGCAAAAGTACAGATAGAGAATAAAATATAAATTTCGAAATTACAAAAAATTGAGTTTTTTGTGTAAAATAAAAGTATGGATTGAAAATAAAATATAAATTTCAAAATTACGAAAAATTGATTTGTTTTTGTAAAACAAAAGTACGGATCGAAAATAAAATTTAAATTTCGAAATTTTGAAAAATTGAGTTTTTTTTGTGTAAAACAAAAGTACGGCTCGAAATAAAATTTAAATTTCGAAGTTACAAATAATTGAGTTTTTTTGTGTAAACCAAAAGTACGGATCGAGAATAAAATATACATTTCCAAATTATGAAAAATTTATTTTTTTTTGTAAACAAAAGTACGGATCGAGAATAAATTTCAAAATTACGAAAAATTGATTTTTTTGTAAAACAAATGTACGAATCGAAAATAAAATATAAATTTCAAAATTATGAAAAATTGATTTTGTTAGCAGCGGAATAATATCAAGAAGGGGGGGGGTTGAACTGATATGCAGCTTTTTTGAAAACTTATTCGTCACAGAAAATTTACTGGTTCAATTTGCAGAAAATTAGCCGACTGATATTCGCGAAATAGTAGGTTAGTTCTTACTGCACAATATATCAGATGATGAAGGAAGAGAGAAAATGACTCAAAGATTTATACTGGTTTGTTCTTTATGCAAGAACTACATCCAGTGTGTAATCTGCAACTCCGCAGATCCTAATCACTAACAAAAAATGTATTCTTTACACAAAATCCTTTCTTGAACACTACAAGAAAACTAAGGAACCTATTCTAAACACTATAGAATAGAAAACCACCCACAGACTCAACCTGAGTCTCTGTGATCACCCCAATCACAGTCACAGGGTTCTAAAACCCACCTATGAATCTCTAACCCGAGATCAAAGAATACAAAATACAGTGAAAGAAAGAAAATCTTGATTGAACAGTAAAAATGAAAACTCTTGCAGAAATCTTCTTGCTCTTGAAAGTTGTAGCTCTTGAGAGTTTTCTCTTGAATCTTTTTTCACTCGTTGATGTGTTCACGAATGTTGTATTTATAGGCTTGATGAAACGCAATGGGTCTTTGCCTTTTGAAAGAACTGAGACGCGTTCTGCACGTGTTACTGCATAAGTAAGGTGCCAAGAACAGAATAGTCGACTGAAGACTCAGACCAGTGTGTTATTTTCATTAAACCTGTGTACTTGGTACATTTAATGAAAATAGTCGACTAGAGAAGTAGAATTAGTAGACTAACTGATGAATAACAAAAACAGCAGTTTATCATTATTCATTTTATTAATCCTTCACAGATAATCTATCATCTCAAGTAAACCTAAATCATTATACAAACATTAACCACGCATCCAGCACATTATAAAACACAATTAACAAGCTTTAACAAACATCATCAAATCACAAATCATCAACAGATTTTTTTTTGTAAAACAAAAGAACGGATCGAAAATAAAATTTAAATTTCGAAATTACAAAAAATTGAGTTTTTTTTCTGTCAAACAAAAGTACGGTTCGAGAATAAAATTTAAATTTTGGAATTACGAAAAATTGAATTTTTTTGTAGAAATCAAAAGTATGGATCGAAATAAAATTTGAATTTCCTAATTATGAAATATTGAGTTTGTTTTTTGTAAAGCAAAAGTACGGATCAAAATAAAATATAAATTTCGAAATTACGAAAAATTAATTTTTTTTTGTAAAACAAAAGTATGGATTGAAAATTAAATTTAAATTTCTAAATTTTGAAAAATAGAGTTTTTTTGTGTAAAACAAAAGTACGAATCGAAAATAAAATTTGAACTTCGAAGTTACGAATAATTAAGTTTTTTTGTGTAAAACAAAAGTACGGATCAAGAATAAAATATAAATTTCCAAATTATGAAAAATTGATTTTTTTGTAAAACAAAAATACGAATCGAAAATAAAATATAAATTTCCAAATTATGAAAAATTGTTTTTCTTAAAACAAAAGTACAGATCGAGAATAAAATATAAATTTCGAAATTATGAAAAATAGAGTTTTTTTTGTGTAAAACAAAAGTACAGATTGAAAATAGAATTTGAATTTCGAATTTACGAATAATTCAGTATCTTTGTGTAAAACAAAAGTACGGATCGAGAAGAAAATATAAGTTTCCAAATCATGAAAAATTGATTTCTTTTTGTAAAGCAAAAGTACAGATCGAGAATAAAATATAAATTTCGAAATAAAAAAAAGGTGAGTTTTTTGTGTAAAATAAAAGTACGGATTGAAAATAAAATATAAATTTCAAAATTACGAAAAATTGATTTGTTTTTGTAAAACAAAAGTACGGATCGAAAATAAAATTTAAATTTCGAAATTATGAAAAATTGAGTTTTTTTGTGTAAAACAAAAGTACGACTCGAAATAAAATTTAAATTTCGAAGTTACAAATAATTGAGTTTTTTTGTGTAAACCAAAAGTACGGATCGAGAATAAAATATAAATTTCGAAATGACGAAAAAATTGAGTTTTTTGTGTAGAACAAAAGTACGAATCGATTATAAAATACAAATTTCAAAATTATGAAAAATTGAGTTTTTTTTTGTGTAAAACAAAAGTACGTATCGAAAAAAAAATTAGAATTTCCAAATTATGGAAAATTGAGTTTTTTTGTGTAAAAGAAAACTACAGATCGAGAATAAAGTATAAATATCCAAATTATGAAAATTGAGTTTTTTTTTTGTAAAACAAAAGTAGGGATCGAAAATAAAATACGAATTTTGAAATTACGAAAAATTGAGTTTTTTTTTTATGTAAAACAAAAGCACGTATCGTATATAAAATTTGAATTTTGCAGTTACGAAAAATTGAGTTTTTTTTGTGTAAAAAAAAGTACGGATCGAGAATAAACTACAAATTTCAAAATTATGAAAAATTGATTTTTTTGTAAAACAAAAGTACGGATCGAAAATAAAATATAAATTTCCGAACTATGAAAAATTAATTTTTTTTTTGTAAAACAAAAGTACTGTTTGAGAATAAAATATAAATTTCAGAATTATGAAAAATTGAATTTTTTTCTATAAACCAAAAGTACTGATCGAAAATAAAATATAAATTTTGAAAGTACGAAATATTGAGTTTTTTTTGTGTAAAGCAAAAGTACGAATCGAAAATAAAATATAAATTTAAAAATTATGAAAAATTGATTTTTTTTGTAAAACAAAAGAACGGATCGAAAATAAAATTTAAATTTTGAAATTACAAAAAATTGAGTTTTTTTTCTGTAAAACAAAAGTACGATTCGAGAATAAAATTTAAATTTTGGAATTACGAAAAATTGAATTTTTTTGTAGAAATCAAAAGTATGGATCGAAATAAATTTGAATTTCCTACTTATGAAAAATTGAGTTTTTTTTTGTAAAGCAAAAGTACGGATCAAAATAAAATATAAATTTTGACATTATGAAAAATTAATTTTTTTTTGTAAAACAAAAGTATGGATTGAAAATTCAATTTAAATTTCTAAATTATGAAAAATAGAGTTTTTTTGTGTAAAACAAAAGTACAAATCGAAAACAAAATTTGAACTTCGAAGTTACGAATAATTAAGTTTTTTTTTGTGTAAAACAAAAGTACGGATCAAGAATAACATATAAATTTCCAAATTATGAAAAATTGATATTTTTTGTAAAGCAAAAGTATGGATCGAAAATAAAATATAAATTTGCAAATTACGAAAAATTGTTTTTCTGAAAGCAAAAGTACAGATCGAGAATAAAATATAAATTTCGAAATTATGAAAAATTGAGTTTTTTTGTGTAAAACAAAACTACGGATTGAAAACAAAATTTGAATTTCGAAGTTCCGAATAATTGAGTTTTTTTGTGTAAAACAAAAGTACGGATCAAGAATAAAATATAAGTTTCCAAATTATGAAAAATTGATTTTTTTTTGTAAAACAAAAGTACAGATCGAGAATAAAATATAAATTTCGAAATTATGAAAAATTAAGTTTTTTTTTGTGTAAAACAAAAGTACGGATCGAATATAAATCTTAAATTTCCTAATTATGAAAAATTAGGTTTTTTTTGTAAAACAAAAGTACGGATCGAAAATAAAATATAAATTTCAAAATTACGAAAAATTGATTTTTTGTGTGAAACAAAAGTACGGATCGAAATTAAAATTAAAATTTCGAAATTATGAAAAATTGAGTTTTTTTTGTGTAAAACAAAAGTACTCATCAAAATAAATTTGAATTTCGAAGTTATGAGTAATTGAATTTTTTTATGTAAACCAAAAGTACGGATCGAGAATAAAATATACATTTCCAAATTATGAAAAATTGAATTTTTTTTGTAAAACAAAAGTACGGTTCAAGAATAAAATATAAGTTTCGAAATTACGAAACATTGAGTTTTTTGTGTAAAACAAAAGTACGGATCGAGAATAAAATACAAATTTCAAAATTACGAAAAATTGAGTTTTTTTGTGTAAAAGAAAAGTATGCATCGAAAACAAAATTATGTTGGCATTTTTGCAAGACCAGAGTTTTATGAAGACCTAAAGTTTTGATGATGAAGTTTTAGAAAGTTTTAATCAACATTAAAGACTTGTGCCATCTCAAAAAGGAAGGTTGCTTGATAGAAAAGGAAAGGCATAAAGAGCATTCAAAGCTTTCAAGAGAGAAGATTGATGAAGATTTTCTCAAGAGCTGAAGGAGCTAGAGTAGAAGGTTCTGTTTTGGGTGTTGGATAAAAAGAGTAAGTCATAAATCCCATTCAAGACCTTCCCAAACAAGAGAGCAAGGTGTTTTCTCGCAAAAACGTTTTTCTACGCTTTTAATCGATTACCATACGTAGATAATCGATTATTTAACTTAAAATTTGAATAAAAAATGTTTAACGAACTAAATAATCGATTAAGTGTTTTTGATAATCGATTATATTGATTTCTGGGTTAATATAATCGATTATGGCCTTAATCTAATCGATTATATCAGACGATATTTGTTTTCCAGATTTTAAACATGATATAATCGATTAAGCTTTTAATATAATCGATTAAATGAGTCGTTTTTGCGAAATTAATTCTAAATCAACCTAAGAATGGAAACTTTGGAGTATTTTCAAATTATAAAATGAAAGAGAATGTCTTAGGTTCTAAACATCTGAAAACACACAAAATATTCAAAGTGTTTCTACGCCTTAGCTTTTTCAAAGCCGCTTTCCTGCTCTCTTCAGTTTGATCAAGTCTTTGGAAGTGGTGATCATTGTGCTTAAGCTTTCTATCCAGCACATATCAGGTGTATTCTTTTACTGTTTTCTTTAAAACGGGAAAATTCATCCCTTGGATCTGTTCTAAGGGAGGTGTTTCATATCTTGTGTGTCAAGAGAGGTGGGTTTCATCCTCAATGTGTCTGGGGAGGTGTTTTCATCCTTAGTGTGTCTGAGGAGGTGTTTCTTTATCTTTATTTTGTTATTGCATGAATTGGTGTTTGTAATTTCAATTTAAAGATAGTGGGAAAATCATCACGCATTTGTGGTGGTTGGGAACTGGACGTAGGATTGGCTTAATCCGAACCAGTATAAATCTCTGTGTTCTTTCTCTTTCTCTATATCTTTTATTTGTGGATCATTATAACAATTGCTAATTCAATTCGCCTTAATCAAAGGATAAGAAAAATCCACATCCTAGTTTTGAAAGAATTTCAAAATTTGAAAAGTTTTTTAAAAAAGAAAAATTTATTAAAAATCCAATTCACCCCCCTCTTGGTTTTTACACTGCCGTCTTTTTTTAACAAATTAGAATTTCCAAATTACGAAAAATTGAGGTTTTTTGTGTGAAAGAAAAGTATAGATCGAGAATAAAGTATAAATATCCAAATTATGAGAAATTGAGTTTTTTTTGTAAAACAAAAGTAGGGATTGAAAATAAAATATGAATTTCAAAATTACGAAAAATTGAGTTTTTTTTGTGTAAAACAAAAGTACGTACCGTATATAAAATTTGAACTTCGAAGTTACGAATAATTGAGTTTTTTTGTGTAAAACAAACGTATGGATCGAGACTAAAATATGAATTTCCAAATTATGAAAAATTGATTTTTTTTGTAAAACAAAAGTACGGATCGAAAATAAAATATAAATGTCCGAACTATGAAAAATTAATTAATTTTTAAAACAAAAGTACGGTTCAAGAATAAAATATAAATTTCAGAATTATCAAAAATCGAATTTTTTTTATAAAACAAAAGTACTGATCGAAAATAAAATATAAATTTCGAAATTACGAAATATTGAGCTTTTTTTACTGTAAACCAAAAGTACGGATCGAAAATAAAATAGAAATTTCAAAATTATGAAAAAATGATTTTTTTTTGTAAAACAAAAGTTCGGATCGAAAATAAAATTTAAATTTTAAAATTACGAAAAATTGAGTTTTTTTGTGTAAAAGAAATGTACGGTTCGAGAATAAAATTTAAATTTTGGAATTACGAAAAATTGAATTTTTTTTGTATAAATCAAAACTATGGACCGAAATAAAATTTAAATTTCCTAATTATGAAAAATTGAGTTTTTTTTTGTAAAGCGAAAATACAGATCGAAAATAAAATATAAATTTTGAAATTATGAAAAATTGTTTTTTTTTTAAAAAACAAAAGTATGGATCGAAAATAAAATTTAAATTTCGAAATTATGAAACATAGAATTTTTTTGTGTAAAACAAAAGTAAGGATTGAAAATAAAATTTGAACTTCGAAGTTACGAATAATTGAGTTTTTTTGTGTAAAACAAAAGTACGGATCAAGAATAAAATATAAATTTCCAAATTATGAAAAATTGATTTTATTTGTAAAACAAAAGTACGGATCGAAAATGAAATATAAATGTCCGAACTATGAAAAAATTTTTTTTTTTGTAAAACCAAGGTACGGATCGAAAATAAAATTTAAATTTCAAAATTATCAAAAATATAATTTTTTTTTGTGTAAAACAAAAATACTGATCGAAAATAAAATATAAATTTCGAAAATACGAAAAATTGAGTTTTTTTTGTAAAGCACAAGTACGGATCGAAAATAAAATATAAATTTCCAAATTATGAAAAATTGATTTTATTTGTAAAACAAAAGTACGGATCGAAAATGAAATATAAATGTCCGAACTATGAAAAAAAAATTTTTTTTGTAAAACCAAGGTACGGATCGAAAATAAAATTTAAATTTCGAAATTATCAAAAATATAATTTTTTTTGTGTAAAACAAAAATACTGATCGAAAATAAAATATAAATTTCGAAAATACGAAAAATTGAGTTTTTTTTGTAAAGCACAAGTACGGATCGAAAATAAAATATAAATTTCCAAATTATGAAAAATTGATTTTTTTTTGTAAAACAAAAGTACGGATCGAAAATAAAATTTAAATTTTGAAATTACGAAAAATTGAGTTTTTTTTCTGTAAAACAAAAGTACGGTTCGAGAATAAAATTTAAATTTTGAAATTACGAAAAATTGAAGCTTTTTGTATAAATCAAAACCAAGGATCGAAATAAAATTTAAATTTTCTAATTATGAAAAATTGAGTTTTTTTTGTAAACCAAAACTACGGATCGAAAATAAAATATAAATTTCGAAATTATGAAAAATTGTTTTTTTTTTGTAAAACAAAAGTATGGATCGAAAATTAAATTTAAATTTCAAAATTATGAAAAATTAATTTTTTTTTCTAAAACAAATGTACGGTTCGAGAATAAAATATAAATTTCAAAATTGTGAAAAATTGAATTTTTTTGTATAAAAAAAAGTACTAATCGAAAATAAAATATAAATTTCGAAATTACGAAATATTGAGTTTTTTTTTTTGTAAAGCACAAGTACGGTTCGAGAATAAAATCTAAATTTCCAACTTATGAAAAATTGATTTTTTTTGTAAAACAAAAGTAAGGATCGAAAATAAAATATAAATGTCTGAACTATGAAAAATTAATTTTTTTTGTAAAACAAAAGTACGATTCGAGAATAAAATATAAATGTCAGAATTATGAAAAATTGAATTTTTTTTGTATAAAACAAAAGTACTGATCGAAAATAAAATATAAATTTCGAAATTACGAAATGTTGAGTTTTTTTTTGTGTAAAGCACAAGTACAGATCGAAAATAAAATATAAATTTCGAAATTATGAATTTTTTTTTTGTTGTAAAACAAAAGTACGGATTGAAAATAAAATTCAAATTTTGAAATTACGAAAAATTGAGTTTTTTTTCTGGAAAACAAAAGTACGATTCGAAAAGAAAATTTAAATTTTGGAATTATGAAAAATTGAAGTTTTTTGTATAAATCAAAAGTATGGATCAAAATAAAATTTGAATTTTCTAATGATGAAAAATTGAGTTTTTTTTGTACAGCAAAACTACGAATCAAAAATAAAATATAAATTTCGAAATTATTAAAAATTCACCTTTTTCTGTAAAACAAAAGTATGGATCGAAAATAAAATTTAAATTTCAAAATTGTGGAAAATAGAGTTTTTTTGTGTAAAACAAAAGTACGGATCGAAAATAAAATTTGAACTTCGAAGTTACGAATAATTGAGTTTTTTTTTGTAAAACAAAAGTACGGATCGAAAATAAAATTTAAATTTTGAAATTACGAAAAATTGAGTTTTTTTTCTGTAAAACAAAAGTACGGTTCGAGAATAAAATTTAAATTTTGGAATTACTAAAAATTGAAGCTTTTTGTATAAATCAAAACCATGGATCGAAATAAAACTTAAATTTTCTAATTATGAAAAATTGAGTTTTTTTTGTAAACCAAAACTACGGATCGAAAATAAAATATAAATTTCGAAATTATGAAAAATTGTTTTTTTTTTGTAAAACAAAAGTATGGATCGAAAATTGAATTTAAATTTCAAAATTATGAAAAATTAATTTTTTTTTCTAAAACAAATGTACGGTTCGAGAATAAAATATAAATTTCAGAATTATGAAAAATTGAATTTTTTGTATAAAAAAAAGTACTAATCGAAAATAAAATATAAATTTCGAAATTACGAAATATTGAATTTTTTTTTTTGTAAAGCACAAGTACGGTTCGAGAATAAAATCTAAATTTCCAACTTATGAAAAATTGATTTTTTTTGTAAAACAAAAGTAAGGATCGAAAATAAAATATAAATGTCTGAACTATGAAAAATTAATTTTTTTTGTAAAACAAAAGTACGATTCGAGAATAAAATATAAATGTCAGAATTATGAAAAATTGAATTTTTTTTGTATAAAACAAAAGTACTGATCGAAAATAAAATATAAATTTCGAAATTACGAAATGTTGAGTTTTTTTTTGTGTAAAGCACAAGTACAGATCGAAAATAAAATATAAATTTCGAAATTATGAATTTTTTTTTTGTTGTAAAACAAAAGTACGGATTGAAAATAAAATTCAAATTTTGAAATTACGAAAAATTGAGTTTTTTTTCTGGAAAACAAAAGTACGATTCGAAAAGAAAATTTAAATTTTGGAATTATGAAAAATTGAAGTTTTTGTATAAATCAAAAGTATGGATCAAAATAAAATTTGAATTTTCTAATGATGAAAAATTGAGTTTTTTTGTACAGCAAAACTACGAATCAAAAATAAAATATAAATTTCGAAATTATTAAAAATTCACCTTTTTCGTAAAACAAAAGTATGGATCGAAAATAAAATTTAAATTTCAAAATTGTGGAAAATAGAGTTTTTTTGTGTAAAACAAAAGTACGGATCGAAAATAAAATTTGAACTTCGAAGTTACGAATAATTGAGTTTTTTTTTGTAAAACAAAAGTACGGATCGAAAATAAAATTTAAATTTTGAAATTACGAAAAATTGAGTTTTTTTTTCTGTAAAACAAAAGTACGGTTCGAGAATAAAATTTAAATTTTGGAATTACTAAAAATTGAAGCTTTTTGTATAAATCAAAACCATGGATCGAAATAAAATTTAAATTTTCTAATTATGAAAAATTGAGTTTTTTTTGTAAACCAAAACTACGGATCGAAAATAAAATATAAATTTCGAAATTATGAAAAATTGTTTTTTTTTTGTAAAACAAAAGTATGGATCGAAAATTAAATTTAAATTTCAAAATTATGAAAAATTAATTTTTTTTTCTAAAACAAATGTACGGTTCGAGAATAAAATATAAATTTCAGAATTATGAAAAATTGAATTTTTTTGTATAAAAAAAAGTACTAATCGAAAATAAAATATAAATTTCGAAATTACGAAATATTGAGTTTTTTTTTTGTAAAGCACAAGTACAGTTCGAGAATAAAATCTAAATTTCCAACTTATGAAAAATTGATTTTTTTTGTAAAACAAAAGTAAGGATCGAAAATAAAATATAAATGTCTGAACTATGAAAAATTAATTTTTTTTGTAAAACAAAAGTACGATTCGAGAATAAAATATAAATGTCAGAATTATGAAAAATTGAATTTTTTTTGTATAAAACAAAAGTACTGATCGAAAATAAAATATAAATTTCGAAATTACGAAATGTTGAGTTTTTTTTTGTGCAAAGCACAAGTACAGATCGAAAATAAAATATAAATTTCGAAATTATGAATTTTTTTTTTGTTGTAAAACAAAAGTACGGATTGAAAATAAAATTCAAATTTTGAAATTACGAAAAATTGAGTTTTTTCGGAAAACAAAAGTACGATTCGAAAAGAAAATTTAAATTTTGGAATTATGAAAAATTGAAGTTTTTGTATAAATCAAAAGTATGGATCAAAATAAAATTTGAATTTTCTAATGATGAAAAATTGAGTTTTTTTGTACAGCAAAACTACTGAATCAAAAATAAAATATAAATTTCGAAATTATTAAAAATTCACCTTTTACGTAAAACAAAAGTATGGATCGAAAATAAAATTTAAATTTCAAAATTGTGGAAAATAGAGTTTTTGTGTAAAACAAAAGTACGGATCGAAAATAAAATTTGAACTTCGAGTTACTGAATAATTGAGTTTTTTTGTAAAACAAAAGTACGGATCGAAAATAAAATTTAAATTTTGAAATTACGAAAAATTGAGTTTTTTACGTAAAACAAAAGTACGGTTCGAGAATAAAATTTAAATTTTGGAATTACTAAAAATTGAAGCTTTTGTATAAATCAAAACCATGGATCGAAATAAAATTTAAATTTTCTAATTATGAAAAATTGAGTTTTTTTTGTAAACCAAAACTACGGATCGAAAATAAAATATAAATTTCGAAATTATGAAAAATTGTTTTTTTTTTGTAAAACAAAAGTATGGATCGAAAATTGAATTTAAATTTCAAAATTATGAAAAATTAAATTTTTTTCTAAAACAAATGTACGGTTCGAGAATAAAATATAAATTTCGAATTATGAAAAATTGAATTTTTTGTATAAAAAAAGTACTAATCGAAAATAAAATATAAATTTCGAAATTACGAAATATTGAGTTTTTTTGTAAAGCACAAGTACGGTTCGAGAATAAAATCTAAATTTCCAACTTATGAAAAATTGATTTTTTGTAAAACAAAAGTAAGGATCGAAAATAAAATATAAATGTCTGAACTATGAAAAATTAATTTTTTTTGTAAAACAAAAGTACGATTCGAGAATAAAATATAAATGTCAGAATTATGAAAAATTGAATTTTTTTTGTATAAAACAAAAGTACTGATCCAAAATAAAATATAAATTTCGAAATTACGAAATGTTGATTTTTTTTTGTGTAAAGCACAAGTACAGATCGAAAATAAAATATAAATTTCGAAATTATGAATTTTTTTTTTGTTGTAAAACAAAAGTACGGATTGAAAATAAAATTCAAATTTTGAAATTACGAAAAATTGAGTTTTTTTTTCTGGAAAACAAAAGTACGATTCGAAAAGAAAATTTAAATTTTGGAATTATGAAAAATTGAAGTTTTTGTATAAATCAAAAGTATGGATCAAAATAAAATTTGAATTTTCTAATGATGAAAAATTGAGTTTTTTTGTACAGCAAAACTACTGAATCAAAAATAAAATATAAATTTCGAAATTATTAAAAATTCACCTTTTACTGTAAAACAAAAGTATGGATCGAAAATAAAATTTAAATTTCAAAATTGTGGAAAATAGAGTTTTTTTGTGTAAAACAAAAGTACGGATCGAAAATAAAATTTGAACTTCGAAGTTACGAATAATTGAGTTTTTTTTTTTAAAACAAAAGTACGGATCGAAAATAAAATTTAAATTTTGAAATTACGAAAAATTGATTTTTTTTTTTGTAAAACAAAATTACGGTTCGAGAATAAAATTTAAATTTTGGAATTACGAAAAATTGAAGTTTTTTGTATAAATCAAAACTACGGATCGAAATAAAATTTAAATTTTCTAATTATGAAAAATTGAGTTTTTTTGGTAAAGTAAAATTGCGGATCGAAAATAAAATATAAATTTCGAAATTATGAAAAATTGTTTTTTTTTTGTAAAACAAAAATATGGATAAAAAATAAATTTAATATTTTTAAATTATGGAAAATAGAGTTTTTTTGTGTCAACACAAAAGTACGGATCGAAAATAAAATTTGAACTTTGAAGTTACGAATAATTGAGTTTTTTTGTGTAAAACAAAAGTACGGATCGAGAATAAAAGATAAATTTCCAGATTTTGAAAAATTGATTTTTTTTCTAAAACAAAACTACGAATCAAAAATAAAATATAAATGTTCGAACTATGAAAAATTAATTTTTTTTTGTAAAACAAATGTACGGTTCGAGAATAAAATATAACTTTCAGAATTAGGAAAAATTGAATTTTTTTGTATAAAACAAAAGTACCGATCGAAAATAAAATATAAATTTCGAAATTACGAAATATTGAGTTTTTTTTGTGTAAAGCACAAGTAAGGATTGAAAATAAAATATAAATTTCGAAATTATGAAAAATTGTTTGTTTTTGTAAAACAATAGTATGGATCGAAAATAAAATTTGAACTTCGAAGTTACGAATAATTGAGTTTTTTTGTGTAAAACAAAAGTACGGATCGAGAATAAAATATAAATTTCCAAATTATGAAAAATTTATTTTTTTGTAAAACAAAAGTACGGATCGAAAATGAAATATAAATGTCCGAACTATGAAAAATTAATTTTTTTGTAAAACAAAAGTACGGATCGAAAAGTATAGATTGAAATAAAATTTGAATTTACTAGTTATGAAAAATTGAGTTTTTTTGTAAAGCAAAACTACGGATCGAAAATAAAATATAAATTTCGAAATTGTGAATTTTTTTGATCCCTATTTTTGTTTTACAAAAAAAACTCAATTTTTAATGAGTTAGAAATTTATATTTTATTCTTGATCCGTACTTTTGTTTTACACAAAAAAACTCAATTTTTCATAATTTTGAAATTTATATTTTATTCTCGATCCGTACTTTTGTTTAAAAAAAAACTCAATTTTTCATAATTCGAAAATTTATATTTTATTTTTGATCCCTACTTTTGTTTTACCAAAAAAACTCAATTTTTCATAATTTGGAAATTTATATTTTATTCTCGAAACGTACTTTTGTTTTACGCATAAAAACTCAATTTTTCGTAATTTCAAAATTTATATTTTATTTTGCATTCGTAGTTTTGTTTTACAAAAAAAACTAAATTTTTCATAATTTAGAATTTTATATTTTATTCTTGTTTCGTACTTTTGTTTTACAAAAAAAAAACTCAATTTTTCGAAATTTGGAAATTCAAGTTTTATTTTCGATCCGTACTTTTGTTTTACAAAAAAAGAATCAATTTTTCAAAATTTGGAAATTTATATTTTATTCTCGATCCATGCTTTTTTTTTAGAAAAGAAAACTAAATTTTTTGAAATTTGTAAATTCAAATTTTCTTTTCGATCTGTACTTTTGTTTTGCACAAAAGAAATCAATTTTTCATAATTGGAAATTTAAATTATATTTTCAATATGTACTTTTGTTTGACAAAAAAATCAATTTTTTCATTATTTGGAAAATTTATATTTTATTTTCGATCCGTACTTTTGTTTTACGTAAAAAAAATTCAATATTTCGTCATTTCGAAATTTATATTTTATTCCTAATCCGTACTTTTGTTTTACTCAAAAAATTTCAATTTTTCATAATTTTGAAATTTATATTTTATTTTGGATCTGTACTTTTTTTTACAAGAAAAAACTTAATTTTTCAAAATTTCGAAATTTATATTTTAATCCCGATCCGTACTTTTGTTTTACACAAAAAAAAATTAATTTTTCGTAATTTGGAAATTCAAATTTTATTTTCGATCTGTACTTTTGTTTTACACAAAAAAACTCAATTTTTCAGAATTTCGAAATTTAAATTATATTTTCGATTCGTACTTTTGTTTTACAAAAAAAAACTCAATTTTTCATAATTTGGAAATTCAAATTTTATTTTCGATCCGTATTTTTGTTTTACACAAAAAAACTCAATTTTTAGTAATTTGGAAATTCAAATTTTATTTTTGAACTGTATGTTTGTTTTACACAAAAAAACACAATTATTCGTAATTTCAAAATTTAAATTTTATTTTCAATCCGTACTTTTGTTTTGCACAAAAAAAACTCAATTTTTCGTAATATCGAAATTTAAATTTTATTTTCGATCCGAGCTTTTGTTTTACAAAAAAACTTATTTTTTCATACTTTTGACTTCTTTTTACAAAAAAAATTCAATTTTTCATGATTTGGATATTTATATTTTAATTTCAATCTGTACTTTTGTTTTTCACAAAATACTCAATTTTTCGTAATTTTGCAATTTATATTTTATTTTCGGTCTGTACTTTTGTTTTACAAACAAAGCTCAATTTTTCAAAATTTGGAAATTTATATTTTATTTTCGATCCGTACATTGTTTTTACAAAAAAGAAACTCAATTTTTCATAATTTGGAAATTCAAATTTTATTTTCAATCCGTGCTTTTGCTTTACAAAAAAAAAACTCAATTGTTTGTAATTTTGAAATTTATATTTTATTCTCGATCCAATCTTTTGTTTTACAAAAAAAAAGTTCAATTTTTCATAATTTGGAAATATATATTTTATTTTCGATCCGAACTTTTGTTTTACAAAAAAAAAAACAATTTTTCATAATTTGGAAATTTATATTTTATTTTCGATACGTTCTTTTGTTTTAGGAATAAAAACTCAATTTTTCGTAATTTGGAAATTCAAATTTTATTTTCGATTTACACTTTTGTTTTACACAAAAAAACTCAATTTTTCGAAATTTCAAAATTTAAATTTTATTTTTGATCCGTACTTTTGTTTTACAAAAAAAATCAACTTTTCATGATTTTCGATCCGCACCTTTGTTTTATACAAAAAAACAAAATTTTCGTAATTTGGAAATTTAAATTTTATTTTCGATCCGTACTTTTGTTTTACAAAAAAAAATCAATTTTTCATAATTTTGAAATTTATATTTTATACTCGATCCGCATTTCTGTTTTACAAAAAAAAAACTCAATTTTTCATAATTTGGATATTTATATTTTAATCTCGATCCGTACTTTTGTTTTACACAAAAAACTAAATTTTTCGTAATTTCAAAATTTATATTTTATTTTCAGTCCGTACTTTTGATTTACAAAAAAAACTCAATTTTTCGTAATTTCGAAATTTATATTTTATTTTGGACCGCACTTTTGTTTTACAAAAGAAAACTCAATTTTTCATAATTTGAAATTTTATATTTTATTCTCGATCCGAACTTTTGTTTTACAGAAAAAAACTCAATTTTTCGTAATTATCAAATTCAAATTTTATTTTTGATCCGTACTTTTGTTTTTAACAAAAAATCTCAATTTTTCATAATTTTGAAATTTAAATTTTATTTTCGATCCGTACTTTTGTTTTACGCATAAAAACTCAATTTTTCGTAATTTGGAAATTCAAATTTTATTTTCGATCCGCACTTTTTTTTTACCCAAAAAAACTCAATTTTACGTAATTTCGATATTTAAATTTTATTTTTGATCCGTACTTTTGTTTTACAAAAAAAATCAACTTTTCATGATTTTCAAACTTATATTTTATTTTCGATCCTTGGTTCTGTTTTACAAAAAAAAACTCAATTTTTCATAATTTGGAAATATATATTTTATTTTCGATCCGAACTTTTGTTTTACAAAAAAAAATCAATTTTTCATAATTTGGAAATTTATATTTTATTCTCGATACGTACTTTTGTTTTACGCATAAAAAGTCTATTTTTCGTAAATTGGAAATTCAAATTTTATTTTCGATCCGCATTTTTGTTTTACACAAAAAAGCTCAATTTTTCGTAATTTCGAAATTTAAATTTTATTTTCGATCCGTACTTTTGTTTGACAAAAAAAATCAACTTTTCATGATTTTGAAATTTATATTTTATTTTCGATCCGTAGTTCTGTTTTACAAAAAAAACTCAATTTTTCGTAATTTGGAAATTCAAATTTTATTTTCGATCTGTACCTTTGTTTTACAAAAAAAAACACAATTTTTCGTAATTCTGAAATTTAAATTTTATTTTCGATCCGTACTTTTGTTTTACACAAAAAAATGCAGTTTTTTGTAATTTCGGAATTTAAATTTTATTTTCTATACGTACTTTTGTTTTACAAATTTTTTTTTGATAATTTTGAAATTTCTATTTTATTTTCAATCCGTACTTCTATTTTACAAAAAGAAATTCAATTTTTCATAATTTGGATATTTATATTTCGCAATTTATATTTTATTTTTGGTCCGTACTTTTGTTTTACAAAAAAAACTCAATTTTTCGTAATTTTGAAATTTCTATTTTATTTTCGATCAGTGCATTTTTTTTACAAAAAAGAAACTCAATTTTTCATAATTTGGAAATTCAAATTTTATTCTCGATCCGTGCTTTTGTTTTACACAAAAAAACTCAACTTTTTGTAATTTTGAAATTTATACTTTGTTCTCGATCCAAAGTTTTGTTTTACAAAAAAAAAGTTCAATTTTTCATAATTTGGAAATATATATTTTATTTTCGATCCGAGCTTTCGTTTTAGAAAAAAAAAATCGATTTTTCATAATTTGAAAATTTATATTTTATTCTCGATACGTACTTTTATTTTACGCATAAAAACTCAATTTTTCGTAATTTGGATATTCAAATTTTATTTTCGATCCGTACTTTTGTTTTACAAAAAAAATCAAGTTTTCATGAGTATGAAATTTATATTTTATTTTCGATCCGTACTTCTGTTTTACAAAAAAAAACTCAATTTTTCGTAATTTTGAAATTCAAATTTTATTTTCGATCCGTACTTTTGTTTCACACAAAAAAGCTCAATTTTTCGTAATTTGGAAATTCAAATTTTATTCTCGATCCGTGCTTTTGTTTTACACAAAAAAACTCAACTTTTTGTAATTTTGAAATTTATACTTTGTTCTCGATCCAAAGTTTTGTTTTACAAAAAAAAAGTTCAATTTTTCATAATTTGGAAATATATATTTTATTTTCGATCCGAACTTTTGTTTTACAAAAAAAAACAATTTTTCATAATTTGGAAATTTATATTTTATTCTCGATACGTTCTTTTGTTTTAGGAATAAAAACTCAATTTTTCGTAATTTGGAAATTCAAATTTTATTTTCGATTTACACATTTGTTTTACACAAAAACACTCAATTTTTCGTAATTTCGAAATTTAAATTTTATTTTCGATCCATACTTTTGTTTAACAAAAAAAATCAACTTTTCAGGATTTTCGATCCGCACCTTTGTTTTATACAAAAAAACAAAATTTTCGTAATTTGGAAATTTAAATTTTATTTTCAATCCGTACTTTTGTTTTACAAAAAAAAATCAATTTTTCATAATTTTGAAATTTATATTTTATTCTCGATCCGCACTTCTGTTTTACAAAATAAAACTCAATTTTTCATAATTTGGATATTTATATTTTAATCTCGATCCGTACTTTTGTTTTACACAAAAAACTAAATTTTTCGTAATTTCAAAATTTATATTTTATTTTCGGTCCGTACTTTTGATTTACAAAAAAAACTCAATTTTTCGTAATTTCGAAATTTATATTTTATTTTGGACCGCACTTTTGTTTTACAAAAGAAAACTCAATTTTTCATAATTTGAAATTTTATATTTTATTCTTGATCCGTACTTTTGTTTTACAGAAAAAAACTCAATTTTTCGTAATTATCAAATTCAAATTTTATTTTTGATCCGTACTTTTGTTTTTAACAAAAAATCTCAATTTTTCATAATTTTGAAATTTAAATTTTATTTTCGATCCGTACTTTTCTTTTACAAAAGAAATCAATTTTTCATAATTTGGAAATTTATATTTAATCTCGATACGTTCTTTTGTTTTACGCATAAAAACTCAATTTTTCGTAATTTGGAAATTCAAATTTTATTTTCGATCCGCACTTTTTTTTTACCCAAAAAAACTCAATTTTACGTAATTTCGATATTTAAATTTGATTTTTGATCCGTACTTTTGTTTTACAAAAAAAATCAACTTTTCATGATTTTCAAACTTATATTTTATTTTCGATCCTTGGTTCTGTTTTACAAAAAAAAACTCAATTTTTCATAATTTGGAAATATATATTTTATTTTCGATCCGAACTTTTGTTTTACAAAAAAAAATCAATTTTTCATAATTTGGAAATTTATATTTTATTCTCGATACGTACTTTTGTTTTACGCATAAAAAGTCTATTTTTCGTAAATTGGAAATTCAAATTTTATTTTCGATCCGCATTTTTGTTTTACACAAAAAAGCTCAATTTTTCGTAATTTCGAAATTTAAATTTTATTTTCGATCCGTACTTTTGTTTGACAAAAAAAATCAACTTTTCATGATTTTGAAATTTATATTTTATTTTCGATCCGTAGTTCTGTTTTACAAAAAAAACTCAATTTTTCGTAATTTGGAAATTCAAATTTTATTTTCGATCTGTACCTTTGTTTTACAAAAAAAAACACAATTTTTCGTAATTCTGAAATTTAAATTTTATTTTCGATCCGTACTTTTGTTTTACACAAAAAAATGCAGTTTTTTGTAAGTTCGGAATTTAAATTTTATTTTCTATACGTACTTTTGTTTTACAATTTTTTTTTTTGATAATTTTGAAATTTATATTTTATTTTCAATCTGTACTTCTATTTTACAAAAAGAAATTCAATTTTTCATAATTTGGATATTTATATTTCGCAATTTATATTTTATTTTTGGTCCGTACTTTTGTTTTACAAAAAAAACTCAATTTTTCGTAATTTTGAAATTTCTATTTTATTTTCGATCAGTGCATTTTTTTTACAAAAAAGAAACTCAATTTTTCATAATTTGGAAATTCATATTTTATTCTCGATCCGTGCTTTTGTTTTACACAAAAAAACTCAACTTTTGGTAATTTTGAAATTTATACTTTGTTCTCGATCCAAAGTTTTGTTTTACAAAAAAAAAGTTCAATTTTTCATAATTTGGAAATATATATTTTATTTTCGATCTGAGCTTTTGTTTTAGAAAAAAAAATCAATTTTTCATAATTTGCAAATTTATATTTTATTCTCGATACGTACTTTTATTTTACGCATAAAAACTCAATTTTTCGTAATTTGGAAATTCAAATTTTATTTTCGATCCATACTTTTGTTTTACAAAAAAAATCAAGTTTTCATGAGTATGAAATTTATATTTTATTTTCGATCCGTACTTCTGTTTTACAAAAAAAAACTCAATTTTTCGTAATTTTGAAATTCAAATTTTATTTTCGATCCGTACTTTTGTTTTACACAAAAAAACTCAATTTTTCGTAATTTGGAAATTCAAATTTTATTCTCGATCCGTGCTTTTGTTTTACACAAAAAAACTCAACTTTTTGTAATTTTGAAATTTATACTTTGTTCTCGATCCAAATTTTTTTTTTACAAAAAAAAAGTTCAATTTTTCATAATTTGGAAATATATATTTTATTTTCGATCCGAGCTTTTGTTTTAGAAAAAAAAAAATCAATTTTTCATAATTTGGAAATTTATATTTTATTCTCGATACGTACTTTTATTTTACGCATAAAAACTCAATTTTTCGTAATTTGGAAATTCAAATTTTATTTTCGATCCGTACTTTTGTTTTACAAAAAAAATCAAGTTTTCATGAGTATGAAATTTATATTTTATTTTCAATCCGTACTTCTGTTATACAAAAAAAAACTCAATTTTTCGTAATTTGGAAATTCAAATTTTATTTTCGATCCGTACTTCTTTTTACAAAAAAAACTTAATTTTTCATAATTTTTATATTTATATTTTAATCTCGATCCGTACTTTTGGTTTACACATAAAACTCAATTTTTCGTAATTTCGAAATTTATATTTTATTTTCGGTCCATAATTTTGATTTACAAAAAAAAAAACTCAATTTTTCAGAATTTCAAAATTTATATCTTATTTTGGATCCGTACTTTTGTTTTACAAAAGAAAACTCAATTTTTCGTAATTTTGAATTTTATTTTTTATTCTCAATCCGTACTTTTGTTTTACATAAAAAACTCATTTTTTTGTAATTTTCAAATTCAAATTTTATTTTCGATCTGTACTTTTGTTTTAAACAAAAAAACTCAATTTTTCATAATTTTGAAATTTAAATTTTATTTTCGATCCGGATTTTTGTTTTACAAAAAAAATCAATTGTTCATAATTTTGAAATTTATATTTTATTCACGATCTGTACTTTTGTTTTAAAAAAGAAAACTCAATTTTTCGAAATTTGGAGATTCAAATTTTCTTCGATTCGTACTATTGTTTTACGCAAAAGAAATCAATTTTTCATAATTGGAAAATTAAATTATATTTTCGATATGTACTTTTGTTTTACAAAAAAGATCAATTTTTTCATAAGTTTGAAAATTTATATTTTATTTTCGATCCGTACTTTTGTTTTACGTAACAAAACTCAATTTTTCGTAATTTCGAAATTCAAATTTTATTTTCGATCCGTACTTCTGTTATACAAAAAAAAACACAATTTTTCATACTTTGGAAATTCAAATTTTATTTTCGATCCGTACTTTTGTTTTACACAAAAAAACTCAATTTTTCGTAATTCAGAAATCTAAATTTTATTTTTGATCCGTACTTTTGTTTTCAACAAAAAAACACAATTTTTCGTAATTTGGAAATTCAAATTTTATTTTCGATCCGTACTTTTGTTTTACACAAAAAAAACTCAATTTTTTGTAATTTCAAAATTTAAATTTTATTTTCGATTCGTACATTTGTTTTACAAAAAAAATTAAATTTTCATAATTTTGAAATTTTATTTTATTTTCGATCCGTACTTCTGTTTTACAAAAAAAAAACTCAATTTTTCATAATTTGGTTATTTATATTTTAATCTCGATTCATACTTTTTTTTACACAAAAAACTCAATGTTTCGTAATTTCAAAATTTATATTTTATTTTCGGTCTGTACTTTTGATTTACAAAAAAAAACTCTATTTTTCATAGTTTCGATATTTAAGTTTTATTTTTAATCCGTACTTTTGTTTTAAAAAAAATCAATTTATCATAATTTGGAAATTTATATTTTAATTTCAATCCGTACTTTTGTTTTACAAAAAAAATCTCAATTTTTCATAATTTGGAAATTCAAATTTTATTTTCGATCCAAACTTTTGGTTTACACAAAAAATCTATATTTTTTGTAATCTGGAAATTTACATTTTATTTTCGATCCATACATTTGTTTGAACAAAAAAATCAATTTTTCATAGTTCGAAAATTTATATTTTATTTTCAATCTCTACTTTTGTTTTACAAAAAAAAAATCAATTTTTCATAATTTGGACATTTATGGTTTATTCTCGATCCGTACTTTTCTTTTACACAAAAAACCTCAATTTTTCGTGATTTCGAAAGTCAAATTATATTTTCGATCCGTACTTTTGTTTTACACAAAAAAAACTCTATTTTTCGTAATTTCGAAATATAAATTTTATTTTCGATCTATACTTTCGTTATACAAAAAAAATTCATAATATGGAAATTTTTTTATTTTATTTTCGATCCGTACTTTTGTTTTACAAAAAAAACTCAATTTTTCATAATTAGGAAATTCAAATTTTATTATCGATCCGTACTTTTGTTTTACACAAGAAAAACTCAATTTTTCGTAACTTTAAAATTTTTATTTTATTTTGGATTCATACTTTTGTTTCACAAAAAAAACTCAATTTTTCATAATTTGGACTTTTATATTTTATTCTCGATCCATACTTTTATTTTACACAAAAAAACCCAATTATTCGTAACTTCGAAATTCAAAATTTTATTTTCGATCCGTACTTTTGTTTTACACAAAAAAATTCAATTTTTTGTAATTTCTAAATTTAAATTTTATTTTCGATCTGTACTTTTGTTTTACGAAAAAAAACAATTTTTCATAATTTGAAAATTTATATTTTATTCTCGATACGTACTTTTGTTTTACGCATAAAAACTCTATTTTTCATAATTTCAAAATTTATATTTTATTTTGGATCTGTACTTTTGTTTTACAAAAAAAACCTCAATTTTTCATAATTTTGGAATTTTATATTTTATTCTCGATCCGTACTTTTGTTTTACACAAAAAAAAATCAATTTTACGTAATTTGGAAATTTAAATTTTATTTTCGATTCGTACTTTTGTTTTACACAAAAAAAACTCAATTTTTTGTAATTTCGAAATTTAAATTTTATTTTCGATCCGTACTTTTGTTTTACAGAAAAAATTAATTTTTCATAATTTGAAAATTTATATTTTATTTTCGATCCGTACTTTTCTTTTACAAAAAAAGCTCAATTTTTCATAATTTTGAAATTCAAATTTTATTTTCGATCCGTACTTTTCTTTTACACAAAACAACTCAATTTTTCATGATTTCGAAATTTGTATTTTATTCTTGATCTGTACCTTTGTTTTACAAAAAAAAATTCAATTTTTCATAATTCGGAAATTTATATTTTATTTTCGATCCGTACTTTTATTTCACAAAAAAAATCAATTTTTCATAATTTGGAAATTTATATTTTATTTTCGATCCGTACTTTTTTGTTACAAAAAAAACTCAACTTTTCATAATTTCGAAATTCCAATTTTATTTTCGATCCGTACTTTTCTTTTACACAAAAAAACTCAATTTTTCATAATTTCGAAATTTAAATTTTATTTTCGATCCGTACTTTTGTTCTACAAAAAAATATTCAATTTTTTATAATTTGGAATTTTATATTTTATTCTTGATCCGTACTTTTGTTTTACACAAAAAAAACACATTTCTTCGAAATGTCCAAATTTAAATTTTATTTTCGATCCGTACTTTTATTTTACAAAAAAAAACTTGTCAACACCTCATTTCGTCCGAAAAATGATAAAGATATGAAATTAATAAAATAGACTTAACTTAAAAAATATAAGAAAATATTAAAATATTAAATAAAAATAAAGGTGAGTAAACAAATAATAATAAAATAGAAATATTTTTATAATAAGAAAATACGTTTTTATAATAAAATATTTTCTTTTTTATTTAACATATATGTATATATAATAAAATAATATGATAATTTAAAATAAAAATGAGAGAGTTTATAATTTAAATATATCATAAATTCTAATTCTTAGTTTTTATTTTTCTGTTTTTTATTTTTCTCTCTCCTCTTTTTAGGGGATTTTTATTCTCCCACAACTTCCACTCTCTCACTCTTTCTAGAAGACCCACAACTTCCACTCTCTCACTCTTTCTAGAAGACCCACTCTCCTTATATTTCTCCCTTACCTAACTTTCAAATATTCAGTTTTTTTTTTGTTTTTTTTATTTTATTTTATTTTATTTCTCTCTCTTCACCCAACTCATAAATAGAGCACAAGAGTAGAGAGAAAGGGGATTTTTTTCTTTTGAGAAAAGAGAAAAAACCTAGAATAGAGAGGGGAGACAACAAAAAAGATTGAGAAAAAAACAGTAGACATAAAAAGGTAGTAGAAGGTCAAGAGTCAAGGAGGAAAGAATCTCACTAAAGGTTTTAAGTGCTCCGACTAATGTTCCAGTTTGCTCTTACTCTTCCTTCAAATTCCTAACAAGGTAACCCCAAATTAAATCCCAGATTTGTTTTTTCTTTGCTTGGTTAAGTTTCATTCTTTCGTGCCCACATATTCTCTTCTCCAAAATCCACTTTTCTTTTGTTTTTTCCCCATAATTTATGGTTTTGTGTTGTGATAGAGACACCAGAATTTCTTGTGACACGGGGTTGCTATAGAATTTTTGTTGTGTTTTGCTTATGGATTAGGGTTGATTTATTCTTTATGCTTTTTGTTTTGTTACATAGGCTGTTTACTTGAATTAAGATAAGTCTTTTATTGCTTTTAGATTCTTTTTTATCAATATACAATTTGCATTAATGTATGAAGGTTTTAAACCATTTCTAGTGAATAAAAGTTACTGTAATTTCTTATTTATTGTTTTTTAACATAACATAAATGCTTAACAATTTTTATTTATTTATTTATATACTTTCTTTAAGAAAAGAGATCAAACTGTTATTTGTTAGATCTATACATCAAATTTTTATAATATAATAATTGTTACTACTCTTTATATTTTAAAAGAAAATCATAAAATATATGTATGACCGCGTCATATTATATTTTATATCTTATTATTATTTAATTATTTTAGTAAATAATTTTAAAAAAATAATAATTATGTAAAATTAAAAAACATATGTATGACCATACGCGTCATCTTATATTTTATATCCTGTCATTATTTAATTATTTTAGTAAATAGTTTTAAAAATAATAATTATTTAAAATTAAAAATATATGTATGACCATACGCGTCATCTTATATTTTATATCTTACTATTATTTAATTATTTTAGTAAATAAATGATTTAAAAATAGTTATTTAAAATTAAAAAATATATGTATGATCATATACATCATCTTATATTTTATTATTATTTTAAACAAATAGTTATTTAAAAATTAAAAAAAATTATTTAAGATATATGTGTCACCATTCGCATCATCTTACATTACTTTTATATATAATGATTTAAATTAAATATTTTCTCTTAAATAAGATTTATGTCACAAACCACAATATTGATATATAGTTTACACTATTTTCACTCATTATGCGATTTAAGTGTATCAAGTATAGTCTCTCGCACTATCTTATACTCTAAATGGCGTGAATTATAAAAACATGAACTTCATTGAAATACTAGAAAGTATTAGAATTTCAAAATTAAAAATACCAATTCTCACAAATCTTTTAAAAAAAAGAACTACGTAACCCTGATTTTCCATAACGAATGGAAATACATAGGAGCAAGGGCAATCCTTGTCGGGCCAAAATAAATAATTTCATAAATATTTTCTTACTTTAAAAATAATAAATAATTAAATTTTTACACATGTCTTTGTTTGATTTTTGGGAAAAAATAAATATTTTAAGAATTACGCTACTTTTGTACATTTAATTAAAGGTAAACCGTCTTAGGACGGACGTCGTAGGGTGCTGACACCTTCCCTACACGTAACCGACTCCCGAACCCGAATTTGGTTCCAAAGACCAAAATTTTTAAAAAGGTTTTCTGTAGTTTTCCTAAATAAACTATGGTGGCGACTCCTCTGTTTGTCAAACTTGATTTTTTGCCGTCCCGTCGTGATCCCAGTTGCGACAGATGGCGACTCCACTGGGGACATTTTTTTAGAGAGTCAAACCTATTTAGTTAAATATGCAAATGTATGTTGTTATTTTTTATATTTGATTTTTCCCCTTTTCTAGAATTTTCATATGTGTTTGTTTTGATATCATCTTTATGTGTTTTAATTCATCGTGTTATTGAATCATTGGACCTTAGGGTAGAGAACAAATGTTATATTTGCCTGGGACTTTTTATGGTTGTTTCGCAGGTGGGGGTTTCGGTATGTATAAAATGCTCCCTTCACACACACACATTGCATATATTGCATTGAGTGGGACCTTATACTCGGGTCTGAGTAAACTTAGAAGTAGAGGGGTTGTGTAGCAATGTCACTTGGGATGTACTTCCTATTTGACTATTGTGAGAATCCCAGCTGGAGCCTGTTCTCTTCATTCGTTTTCCCACACCTAGTTGACTTCCAACTGTTATGGGAAATACTGTGAAGTGAACCATAGTTCCAGTAACCTTGTATCTTTAAGCATAGGAGCCACCCTTTGTGAGTATGCATAAGTGACCTTAGACCCTTGAATTTTACTCTTATAGACCTTAATCTAGGCACAAAGGGAGAATATTGAATCACGTTACTCCTCACCATTCTTTCCTAAAAGATATACATTGCCTTGATGATCAGGGGCATAGAAAGACAATTCATAAATACACACATAAGGAATGTGTTATTGATTGCATCTCATGCATAACATGGTCACTTTATTTTTGCATCATATCATCATAACATCATAAGAGTAGAATAAATGGATAAACATTACTTTTTTCCTAAAAAAGCATGACATACATTTTTTTTGTTTATTTATCTTTTATTTATTTTTTTATTTTTTATTTTTTTCTCCTTTTTCTCCCCTTTCTTTTCTCGTTTTTTTTTATCTTGTTTTTATTATTTATGTAAGGCAGGAAAATTTTTGGAACTTTTGAGTATTATTGTACGGATGGAAATTAACATGAGGTACGAGGTTGGGAAACAAGTAAATTCAACCATGTTGAGAAAGAAGCTGCAACTGAAGGCAAAGAAAGCTGACATAGCTAGTTTGAGGGATCTTGGATGGAAATTAAAGACAATAAAAAGGGATGCCTTTAGGAAAAGATATGGAAATTTGTTGAATCTAATGGAAATAGAAGTACAAGAATATGCAATTACCGCATTGGCACAATATTATGATCCACCGCTAAGTTGTTTTACTTTCCAAGACTTCCAGTTGGCCCCAATAGTGGAGGAGTTTGAGCAAATTTTAGATTGGCCAATAGAAAATAGATGTCCATACCGCCATATAGAACAACATGCTTCCATCTCAACCATCGCCAGAATCATGAATGTACATCCAAAGGAGCTAGAGGGCAGACTGGTGAGCAAAAATCTTGTAAAAGGCCTTGCACGAGGATACTTGGAGCAGTACTTGCATCACTTGGCTAGTAAAGAAGAATGGGATACTTTCATGGATGTATTGGCTCTCACGATTTATGGCATAGTATTATTTCCCAGTATTGAAAACTTCGTAGATAGTGCTGCAATCAATGTGTTCATAGCTAACAGGAATCGGTCAGAAAATCCAGTCACGGCCATATTGGCTGATGTTTACGGCACCATGCATTATTGTCATGAAAGAAAAGGAAAGAAAATCCTTTGTTGTCTACAAGTGTTGTTTGTGTGGCTTATGACTCGTATATTCAAGAAGTCCATTATCATTAAATGCCCTGTGGACGAGCTATTGCATTGTAAGCCAGATGTTAAAGGAGGAAATGATTGGGCACAACATTTTGCTAGCTTGAATGAAGAAAGGATTAGATGGCGTCCGTCATGGCAACATAGAACAAGTCTCATATTGTATTGTGGTGATTATCCGAATGTACCTCTCATAGGTACTAGATGTTGCATCAATTATAATCCTATCTTAGCTCACAGAAAATTTGATTATCCTATAAAAGGATCACCTGTACCTGGGTCACTTACTCCTTTCGTGGCATATTACGAAGATGGCCATGTTACCGAGATGCTTGAAAGAATCCAGAAGGCTTGGGGAAAGATTGTGTACCTGGATAAGAGTTCAAGATCAGGAGATGGTAGAGGTGGAATTAGTTACCGACAATGGTTAACTGAAAGAGTTAAGCAAATAAAATTGCCATTTTCCCCTTGTACAACAAATAATGAGTTGCCAAAAGATGTAGAAATAGAAGAGGTTAGGAAAGATGAAGGAAAAGAATGAAGAGGTGGCCAAAGAACTTGAAAGGGTTCATCACGACTACATGGATATCTGAAGAGAGAATGTGGAGAAGACGCGAGCATATGATGAACTTCTTAGGATCCAGAAGTCTGAAAGAGATTACACTACTCGAATCAAGCAAGATCTTACCGCAGCAAACACTGAATTAGCCATGAGAGCACAAGAGAGAGATATAGCATTGACAGCCAAACGTCATTGGAAACATCTATATGAGGAAGTCAAAAGGGATAAACAGGAAGCCTTGAGAAGGTTGCGTGCCATGCAAGTCAAAATCGGCAGTTTAGAACAAGAAATGAAAGATGTGGTCGCAGCATGCGAGTTAGAGATTAACAAGGAACGATGACAATTGATGGATGCTGAAGAGAGACATCAAATTATGGTAACGCAAATGGAGAGTTATATTGTAGAACAAGAAGATATGACAAAACACTGGAAAGAATGTTTCTCACAATTAGCTGCTTTAGCTAATGGGGCAATTGAGGATGTCCCTAGAATGTTGTCCGATGCTGATGGGATGGCGCAAGTCTTTGATCCACCCAAGGAGATTAAAACATTTATTAATCATTGCAAGTGGTTGGTTGGAGAAATGCAGAATTTGATCGCTAAGTCTAGGAATTCTTAATTATATTCATTGTTTATGCGCTGTTCTTAGAAAGACGTATTGAACTCTAACTCATTTTGGATGAAGTTGTTAATGAAAATCTGTTTGACTTGGGCGTCATGTTAATTTCCCTCGTTGATATGATCAAATAGTACACTACTACTCGTTTGGCTCCATGACTTCCTGCTATTTTTATTTATTTATTTACTTATTTTTTATTTTTTTATTTTTTATTTTTTTGGTCATCCATTTTCTTTACTCGCATTTTTTTTCTCTCTCTCTTTTTCCCTTTCTCCCAGTATCTAATGCATGTTAATAAAACAATAGGAGAAATTAAGCATAAATATAACGGCAAAACCACCACGACACCCTTATAGGACTCGTGCCAATAAGAAAGTCATGGAAGAGTGGGAAGAAGTACAAGAGGCAATGAAAGCTGACATCTCCCAGTTGAAAAACCAAATGAGTGAGATTTTAGAAACGTTAAAAGCCCTGAAGACCACTGAAGAAACTCCTACTGTTGGAAACAAAGAAGGAACCTCTTCCTACCACTTGGGCTTCTATACGGGGATGGACCCTAATGCATCCACATCTCATCAAGAACCTCAAGCACAACCCTTTCCCCCATATGGTCTGCCTCCGGGATATACTCCACCAACTGAAGAATACCCTGAAGGGGATCCAATTATACTCACTGCAAATCACGCGAGCAACAACAAGCCTCAAGCAGCTACTCACGAACATACTTCGATCCCAATTCAAACTCACACATCCACCAACCATGTGCCTTCAACCCATATGGAAGGAGGAAATGAGAATGGAAAAGTTGGTCAAGTTATTATACAGCCAAAGGCTTTGCATTTGGCGAAGGGAAAAGAATCCCAAAAGATAACTGCTGAAGATCCCGGAGCAAGAGGTAAGTTGGAAATTCTAGAGGAAAGGCTGAGGGCCATAGAGGGAACAGGAAGTTATGGGTTTGTGATGCTGCGGGGTTATGTTTATTTCCAGATGTGACGATACCACCAAAGTTTAAGGTTCCAGAGTTTGAAAAGTATAAAGGATCCACATGCCCAAAGAGCCATTTAACTATGTACTGTAGAAAGATGGCTGCACATGCCTATGATGATAAGATGTTGATCCATTTCTTTCAAGATAGCTTGGCAGGCATGGCTCTTAATTGGTACATGCATCTCGAACCTGCCCGGATTTGATCTTGGAAAGACTTAGTAGATGCATTCTTGAAGCAATATAAGTACAATGTTGATATGGCTCCAGATAGGTTGCAATTGCAAAGTATGACAAAGAAGGAATCTGAGACCTTCAAAGAGTATGCTCAACGTTGGAGAGAAGTAGCTGCACAAGTAGAACCTCCTCTCTTCATGACAAGGAGATGGTAGCTATGTTCATAGATACCTTACAATCTCCCTTTTATGATCATATGTTGGGTAGTGTTTCTTCAAATTTCGCAGATGTTGTTGTAATTGGGGAAAGAGTAGAAATTGGAATGAAGAGTGGGAAAATTGCACATGGCCCGTCCGCGGCATCAAGTGCAAAGAAGTCAGGATTTAATTCTGGAAAGAAGAAGGAAGACGAAGCTCATGCAACATCTTCGATATCAACATGGGCAAAATATACTCCAGTTCCTTATGGACATCCACATCCAACCACTCAATTTCCTTATGTTGCTAATGTCATGCCCGCTTATCACTCTCCACCTCACCAAACTGGGACGTTCTTCCCATCCCAAGCTAACCATCAAACACAGTCTAGCCATAATTTGACACCACTTCCCAATCAAACATGGAAGCCTAATCTTAACCCAAATTCTGATCAAGGCCTTGATCAAGGCTTAAACCAGAAAAAGGGTTTTAACCAAGATAGGCGGTTTGAAAATTTCACTCCTATTCCAATGAAATATACAGAATTGCTACCAAACCTTCTCCGCAATGCATTAGTTGCTGTATGTCCTATGAGACCGTTGCAACCCCCGTATCCTAAGAGTTATGATGAAAATGAAAAATGTGATTATCATGGTGGGGCTATTGGACATTCCACTGACAAATGTTTAGTTCTCAAGCGTAAGGTGCAATCATTGATAGACTCAGGGTGGTTGAGCTTCAAAGAAGACAAACCTAATGTTGAAAATAATCCCTTATCAGGACATGGGGGTGCTTCGTCAAATGCTATTGGAAAGGAAAATGGATATCAGGTGGTCAAGAAGGTGGATGAAGTCAAGACTCCTATAAGTTTTGTTTTCAAAGAGTTATGTAAGCACGGAATGATACAATCTGAATATGATGAAGCAAATGCATGTGGCCTCCATCCTAAGGCACAACATCCTATTGAGCAATGTGAAGAGTTTAAGGAAATGTTGCAAAACTTAATGGATATGCACCTCGTGCAAATTAGCTATAAGAAGGATGATGGAGAAGTTTTGATGCAATCCAATGAAGAGGGAGATTTTGTAGCGCCCAAGCCATTAGTGATTCTTTTCACTAAGAATAAATCTCCCATCATGCCTAAAAAACAACAACCTTTGATATTACAAACACCATCTTCCTTTCCTTACAAGGATAACAAGGCAGTCCCATGGAAGTATAATGCAAAAGTGGTGAATGAAGGACTACAGGAGGAATCAATGAATAAGGTTCCTAATGTTGACACTACAGCTGTTAGCAACATATCTGGAATAAGTGGTATGACTAGAAGTGGTCGTTGCTTTACACCACCCGAGCTAACAAGGGAAATAAACTACAAGGATAACAGAAGAAATGAGGAAATTATGACGGAAGAGGCAAAAAAGTTCTTGAAAGGAAACACAGTGCTAGTTGATGAAGACCCCAAGAAGGATAAGGGGCAAGTGAGGAAAGAAATATCTGATGAGGAAGCTTGTGAGTTCCTCAAGTTTATACAACAAAGTGAGTATAAGGTAGTGGATCAGCTGAATCGTATGCCAGCTAGAATCTCCTTGTTGGAGTTGTTAATGAACTCTACAACTCATAGAATGTTGTTAATGAAAATCCTGAGTGAGGCTCATGTGGAGCAAGACATATCTCTTGATAAGTTTGGAGTAATTGTTGGCAATATTACTACTAGCAACTACCTCACTTTTACTGATGATGAGATCCCAGTCGAGGGGAGAGGACACAACAAGGCTCTTCATGTATCTATCAAATGTCTCGATCATTTTATAGCACGAGTGCTCATAGATAATGGCTCCTCCTTGAATGTAATGCCAAAAACCACTTTGGAAAAGTTACCTTGTGATGGAGCCCATATGAGACCAAGTGATGTGGTTGTGAGAGCTTTCGATGGTAGTCGAAGAGAGGTGGTCGGAGAAATTGAACTACTAGTGCAGATAGGCCCATGCGTTTTTCAAATAGTGTTTCAAGTAATGGATATCATGCCTGCTTATAGTTGCTTGTTGGGTCGTCCCTGGATTCACTCTGCGGGGGTGGTCCCTTCCACTCTGCACCAGAAGCTGAAATTTGTGATGGGGGATAAGTTGATCATAGTATCTGGGGAAGAAGATTTGATAGTGAGTGGACCATCATCCACCCGTTACATTGATGTTGCCGAGGAGGCATTGGAAACTTCTTTCCAAGCCTTAGAAATTGTTGACACTGCTTATGTTGAATCAATCTCAATAGAACCGCATCTATCATGTGCATCTTTAATGATGGCTAAGATCATGTTGAAGGGAGGATATGAGTACGGATATGGCTTAGGAAGAAATGGTGAAGGCTCTACGTCTTTGTTGGAAATCTCTGATAACAGAGGTAGGTATGGCCTGGGATATAAGCCCACTCGAGAAGATAGAAAGAGGATCATGGAAGAGAAAAGGGAGAAAAATTTAGCTCGTGTAGAGAGACGTGAGCCAAGGGGAGGAAGGATTCCCATTTGCGACATCAAACGGAGTTTCCGAAGTGCTGGATGGGTGAATACTGACCAAGTGGCAGTTGCAGAAGAAGATTCAAATGAAGGAGGTCCAAGTTTAGTGCATCCATGTTCTTCAAGCGTGGAACTCAATAATTGGAAAGCCATTGAACTACCCATGGTGTTTAATAACGATGAAATGTAATAGTTTTTATTATGACTTTTTGTTTTTAATAAATTTATTGCTCTGCCCAAGGCATTAGGATTTCGTTTGTATGGGCTCACTTTTTGTTTTAATATTGACATCAATAAATGCATTTCATCGTTTCATCCATTTTTCATCTTCTCCCTCCATTTATTCATAATGCAGATCTAATAGTGAATCTTGTGAAAATAACAATGTCAATGTTCAATATCATGATTTCACACATCCTATTGATAATACAGAAGATGATTATGAAGAGAGTTTGGATCCTTCCCCTGAGTTATTAAAGTTGGTGGAACAGGAAAATAGGGAAATAAAAACACATCAAGAGGCAATAGAGATAATTAATCTGGGGAATGAAAGTGAGCAAAAAGAAGTTAAGATAGGCACTAATGTAACAAAGGAAACACGAAATAGGTTGATTCATTTGTTGCAAGAGTTTAAGGATATTTTCGCTTGGTCCTACCAAGATATGCCTGGGCTAGATCCCGCTATAGTGCAACACAAACTTCCGTTAAAACCTGAATGTCCCCCAGTCAGACAAAAATTGAGAAGAATGAAACCTGAGATGTCTCTAAAGATCAAAGAGGAAGTGAAAAAACAATTTGATGCTGGTTTCTTAGCAGTATCAAAATATCCTGAATGGGTAGCTAATGTAGTCCCAGTCCCAAAGAAGGATGGAAAAGTCCGGATGTGTGTGGATTATCGAGACTTGAACCGGGCTAGCCCCAAAGATAATTTCCCTTTACCGCATATTGACACTTTGGTTGACAACACCGCACAATTTTCGCTTTTCTCCTTTATGGACGGCTTCTCTGGCTATAATCAAATTAAAATGGCACCCGAAGACATGGAGAAGACCACATTTGTCACATTGTGGGGAACATTTTGTTATAAGGTGATGTCATTCGGATTAAAGAATGCAGGAGCAACTTATCAAAGAGCCATGGTGACTTTGTTCCATGATATGATGCACAAGGAGATTGAAGTTTATGTGGATGATATGATCGCCAAATTCAGGACAGAGGATGAGCATATTGTTAATCTACAGAGGTTGTTTGAGAGGTTAAGGAAGTTTAAGCTTAGACTAAATCCCGCTAAATGCACTTTTGGTGTGAAATCTGGAAAATTGTTAGGATTTGTAGTCAGCCAAAAAGGAATAGAAGTTGATCCCGACAAGGTACGAGCAATTCTAGAAATGCCAGCACCGCGCACAGAAAAAGAAATTCGTGGTTTCTTGGGTAGATTAAACTACATTGCTAGATTTATCTCCCAGCTAACTGCCACATGTGAGCCAATATTCAAACTGTTGCGCAAGAATCACGTCATGGAGTGGAATGAAGATTGTCAAACAGTATTTGAGAGGATCAAACAGTATTTACGAGAGCCTCCTATACTACTCCCACAAATATTAGGGAAACCCCTTATACTATATTTGACAGTATTGGATGAATCAATGGGTTGTGTTTTGGGTCAACATGATGAAACAGGTAAAAAGGAGCATGCTATTTATTACTTAAGTAAAAAATTCACAAGTTGTGAGCAAAGATATTCTTTGTTAGAGAGAACTTGTTGTGCATTAGCATGGGCGTCTCATCGACTAAGACAATATATGTTGAGTCACACCACTTGGTTGGTGTCTAAAATGGACCCAATCAAGTATATTTTTGAGAAGCCAGCCCTTACTGGTAGAATAGCTCGATGGCAGATGTTATTGTCAGAATATGACATCTTGTATGTCACCCAAAAAGTTATCAAAGGCAGTGCTTTAGCAGAATACTTGGCTCATCAACCCATCGATGATTATCAACCCATGCAACCTGAGTTTCCTGATGAAGATATTTTAGCTCTCTTTGATGAAAGCAAGATTGGTTCAGATAAGAACAAATGGGCGTTATTCTTAGTTGGGGCCTCAAATGCATTAGGACATGGAATTGGGGCAGTACTCATATCTCCAAAAAACCAATATATTCCAATGACAGCGAGGTTGTGTTTTAGTTGTACTAACAATGTCGCAGAATATGAAGTTTGTGCTATGGGCGTTCAAGCAGCAATTGAATCGAAAGTGAAAAATTTCGAAGTATACGGTGATTCAGCATTCGTCATCCACCAATTAAGAGGAGAATGGGAAACGAGGGATCAAAAATTGATTCCTTATCAGGCCTACATCAAAGGATTGATGGAGTATTTTGATACAATTATATTTCACCATATTCCTAGAGAGGATAATCAGTTGGCTGATGCTTTAACCACCTTGTCATCGATGTTTGAACTAAATCAAGACGAAAAGCTGCCATTGATAAGAATGGAGAGTCATGAACAACCTGCTTATTGCCTTTTAATTGAAGAGGAGTCAGATGGGAAACCTTGGTATTCCGATATTAAACGCTACCTCAAAGATCGAGAATATCCCGAAACAGCCTCTGAAAATGATAAGAGGACATTAAGAAGACTAGTCTCAAGTTTCCTACTAAACGGAGATGTTCTTTATAAGAGAAATCACGATATGGTACTCCTTAGATGCGTTGATGCAAAAGAGGCAGAACAAATATTAAGGGAAGTTCACGAGGGGTCATTTGGTACTCATATGAATGGGCACACCATGGCAAGAAAGATTTTGAGGGCCAGTTACTTCTGGTTAACAATGGAAAATGATTGTTGCATCCATGTGCGAAGATGTCACAAGTGTCAGGCTTATGTTGATAACATCAATATGCCACCTACACAATTGAATGTTCTGACAGCACCATGGCCCTTCTCAATGTGGGGAATAGACGTTATTAGGGCTATAGAGCCGAAAGCCTCAAATGGACACCGCTTCATCTTAGTCGCAATTGATTATTTTACCAAATGGGTTGAGGCCGCTTCATACGCCAATGTGACAAGGAGTGTGGTGATAAAATTCATAAAAAAGGAGCTTATTTGTAGGTATGGACTACCTAGTAAGATTATTACAAATAATGCCACAAATCTGAATAATAAAATGATGAGTGAGTTGTGCGAAAACTTCAAGATCCAACATCATAATTCTTCCCCTTATCGTCCAAAGATGAATGGGGCAGTAGAGGCCGCTAATAAAAACATCAAGAAAATCATACAGAAGATGGTGGTGACATATAAGGATTGGCATGAAATGCTTCCTTTTGCTTTGCATGGATACCGCACTTCAGTTCGAACATCAACAGGGGCAACCCCATTTTCATTAGTATATGGAATGGAGGCAGTGCTTCCCTTCGAAGTGGAAATTCCTGTTGGCATATTTCAAGTCCAGAGTTTTATGGACACCTACAGTTTTGATGATGAAGTTTTTAGGAAGTTTCAATCAACATTAAAGACTTGTGCCATCTCACAAAGGAAGGTTGCTTGATAAGAAAGGAAAGGCATAAAAAGCATTCAAAGCTTTCAAAAGAGAAGATTGATGAAGATTTTCTCAAGAGCTGAAGGATCAAAGGTAGAAGGTTCTGTTTTGGGTGTTGGATAAAAAGAGTAAGTCATAAATCCCATTCAAGACCTTCCCAAACAAGAGAGCAAGGTGTTTTCTCGCAAAAACGTTTTTCTACGCTTTTAATCTATTACCATACGTAGATAATCGATTATTTAACTTAAAATTTGAATAAAAAATGTTTAACGAGCAATATAATCGATTAAGTGTCTTTGATAATCGATTATATTGATTCTGGGTTAATATAATCGATTATGGCCTTAATCTAATCGATTAAATCAGACGATATTTGTTTTCCAGTTTTTAAACATGATATAATCGATTAAGCTTTTAATATAATCGATTAAATGAGTCGTTTTTGCGAAATCAATTCTAAATCAACCTAAGAATGGAAACTTTGGAGCATTTTCGAATTATAAAATGAAAGAGAATGTCTTAGGTTTAACACATCTGAACAAACACAAAATATTCAAAGTGTTTCTGCGCCTTAGCTTTTTCAAAGCCGCTTTCCTGCTCTCTTCAGGTTGATCAAGTCTTGGAAGTGGTGATCAGTGTGCTTAAGCTTTCTATCCAGCACATTTCAGGTGTATTCTTTTACTGTTTTTCTGTAAAGGGAAAATTCATCCCTTGGATCTGTTCTAAGGGAGGTGTTTCATCTCTTGTGTGTCAAGAGAGGTGGGTTTCATCCTCAGTGTGTCTGGGGAGGTGTTTCATCCTTAGTGTGTCTAAGGAGGTGTTTCCGTTTATCTTTATTTGTTATTGCATGAATTGGTGTTTGTAATTTCAATTAAAGATTTATCTTTATTTGTTATTGCATGAATTGGTGTTTGTAATTTCAATTAAAGATAGTGGGGAAAATCATCACGGATTTGTGGTGGTTGGGAACTGGATGTAGGATTGGCTTAATCCGAACCAGTATAAATCTCTGTGTTCTTTCTCTTTCTCTTTATCTCTTAATTGTGGATCATTATTACAATTGCTAATCCCAACAGCGTTAATCAAAGGATTGGAAAAATTCACATCCAAGTTTTTAAAAGTTTTTCAAAACCTGAAAATTTATTTAAAAGAGAAAATTAGTTTAAAAACCCAATTCACCCCCCCCCCTCTTGGTTTTTACACTGCCGTCTTTATTTAACAATTGGCCTCAGAGCTGGTTTTTTGAAAGTTATTCAAAAACAAGATCCTTATGGCAGACAAAAATCAAACTTTTGCTGAAGGTGCATCTATTCATAGACCACCACTTTTTACAGGTGAAAACTATCCTTTTTGGAAAAAGAGGATGGAAATTTTTCTAAGGTCTAATGATCAAGGCGTTTGGGATGCTGTTGTAAATGGTCCATTTATTCCTATGGTTGTTGTTGAAGAAGCGCAGGTACCTAAGAAGAAAGCAAATTGGAGCAAGGACGAATACAACCAGAATCAATGCGACATAAGGGCGTGTAACATGATAGCATCTGCCTTAACCATTGATGAGTTTTACAGGTTATCGGATTGCACAAATGCAAAGGAGATGTGGGACACTCTAGAAGTCACACATGAAGGAACGGAAGAAGTGAAACGATCAAGGAAGAACACCTTGATTCAGGAATATGAAATGTTCCGTATGAGCAAAGGAGAAACCATATGCGACGTACAAAAGAGATTTACTCACATCGTAAATCATCTCAAGGCATTAGGTAAGAAATTCGATACTGAAGAATTAAATGTCAAAATTTTGAAATCTTTGGACAGGACTTGGCAACCTAAAGTGACGGCCATCACGGAATCAAAGAACCTGTCAAACATGAACATGACAACTCTCTTCGGGAAACTCAGAGAACATGAAATGGAACTTGGATGTTTTAAAGGAGAAGAAGAATGTTGGACTTGAAGACTTGGTTTCAAGTGGATTTGATGTCTCCAACCACCTTTAATGATGAAGATGTTGGTGCTTGAAGAATGAAGATTTTGTCTTAGGATTAGAGAGTCTTAGGTTGTGTGGTATGATGCAATTTAATCTATCTTGATCTTAGTCTTGGAGTTTAAAATGTTTTGAAATGTTTTAAAAAGGTTTTAAAATGATTTCAAAGGTTTAACTGTTTTTTAACTGGTTAAAAATCTGATTTCAACTAGTTAAACTGTTCTTCATTTTCAAAGCTTTGTATTTTGAAAATTTTAGCTGACTGTTTTGAAATTTAAACCAGCTTAAAATCCTGGTAGCTTTGTTTCAGAAATTCAGTTTTCTGGAATAGCTAGTTAAAACGAGATTTCAACCGATCGTTTTCAAGTTTCAGTGAAACAGGTGCTCACCGGAAAATTGGTTTTTAATGAAAACAACCGGCTAAAACGCTGCTTCAACCGACTATTTCCTGCAGAATCAGCTTTAACAGCTTTCTATATATATCTTGAAACTCAAAGAACTAAGTGACGAAACCTTTTCTAAAAGACCCATTGAGCAAGAACGTTCCTAATACACTCTAAAACATTTTACGAATCACTCCAAGACGATCAAGATTCATTTGAGTGCAAATCAAATCAAGAATTGCATGCTCTGTTTTTCTGTTCTTCGCTGGTGCTCTGTTTTCGTTTCTGCATTGAATTTCCAGGTGAATTCAATCCAATTCTTTGTGTGTTGGCTAGCTACGTGTTTGTATCTTAATCGGGGTGATTAAGAGATCTTGTAATAGGGTTTTACAGGTGTTTAGAAGTCTTGTAGGGTTCAAGACTTGGTGCAGCTTTCGGTTTCGGTTTTGCATGTAGTGTTCATGTAAAACCGGTTTTTAGTGAATTGATTGAATTTGTTTGTTTAGGAAACTGGATGTAGCCTTTGTTGAAAGGTGAACCAGTATAAATATGCTGTGTTGTTCTTCTTCCCTTTAACTCTTTCCATTCGGTAATTGAAGTTTGAATTGAAATTGAATTTGGTATATGATCAATTGATTAAGAGCATTTCAAGAACCTATAAAAACTGGTTTAAATCTTCAATTCGAATCTGGTTTTTCATAATTGGGCATTGGGTTTCGAAAATCTTTGAAAGTTTAATTCACCCCCCCTCTTAAACTCAGCCATTTATTCCAACAATTGGTATCAAGAGCTGGTTCTTGAAAAATATTCAAGTTTTCTGAAAAATTTCAAACATGGCTGAAGGAAAATTGCCTTTTGCAGAGGGTGCTTCTATAAACAGGCCACCTATGTTTTCTGGGGTAAACTATCCATTTTGGAAAGTGAGAATGAAGATTTTCATTGAATCAATTGATATAGGGATTTGGAATGCTATAGTCAATGGACCGTATATCCCTAAAGAAGAAAAACCATGGGAAAGTTTAAATGCTGATGAACAAAAGAAAGTGCAATATGATTGTAAAGCAAAGAACATCATTACATCTGCACTTAATCTTGATGAATTCTTTCGTGTTTCACAGTGTTCCAATGCTAAAGAGATGTGGGAAGTGTTGGAGGTTACTCATGAAGGAACAGCTGATGTTAAAAGAGCAAGAAAGCATACTTTAATCCAAGAGTATGAGATGTTCAGAATGCTTCCTGGAGAAACTGTTTCAGATGTGCAAAAGAGGTTTACACACATTATAAACCATCTGATCGGCCTTGGAAAAGTCTTTGAGAAAGAGGAGCTGAACATCAAAGTGCTAAAATGTTTGGATCGAAGTTGGCAACCCAAAGTTACAGCAATTTCTGAATCCAAGGACTTGTCAACAATGAGTGTTGCTGCACTTTTTGGAAAGCTAAGAGAACATGAGCTAGAGTTGAATAGACTTGCTGAACAAGAAGACAATGACAAGAAAAAGAAAGGGCTTGCCTTGAAGACTTTAGTTCACAAAGAGGAGAATAGTGAGGATGAAGGACATGGAGGAAGTGATGCAGAAAATCTGAACCTCTTAGTTAGAAAGTTCAACAAGTTCTTGAAATACAAGAACAAAGATTACAAGAACAAGAGGTATAATAAAAAATCTGATTTAACTTCTTCTAACTTTACTTGTTTTGGTTGTGGAAAACAGGGACACATTAAGGCTGAATGTCCAAACTCACAAAACAAAGAGAGAAATGGAGAAAAGAAGCATGAAAGATCATTCAAAACCAAGAAGGCTTACATAGCATGGGATGAGAATGATATCTCCTCTAGTGACTCTTCAAGTGATGATGAAAGAGCCAATCTTTGTCTTATGGCTAATGGTGATACAGCAAGTAGTGTAAGTTCCTCCACTACTCAAAATGGTCTTCCTTATGATCAGCTGCTGCAAAATTTTCTGGAATTGCATGAAGAGGCTAATAAGGTTGCTTGTTCAAACAATAGGCTTAAAGGTATGAACAATTGGCTAGAGAACAAGGTGAAAGAGCTAGAGAAAGAGCTGGAAAATTCAAAAACTGATTTTGAAAATCTGGAAATGATTTACAAAGTTTCTAGTTGCAATGATGAACATGCTGGAAAAATCTGCACAAACTGCAGAACTTTAGAAAATCAAATTGAGTATTTGAACAAATCTCTAGCTAAATTCACCATGGGAAGAGCCAACTTGGATACACTTTTAGAATTTAAAAATTGTGTAACGAATAAAGCTGGACTTGGATTTAAAAATGGTTTTCAAAAGAAACAACAACCTTATAGAAATTTCTTTTCACATAGAAAACCGTCCAGCACATCATCCATTACTTGCTTCTATTGTATGAACAAGGGACATACTTCAAAATCATGCAAAATCAGAAAATTTGGTGTTCCTAGTGGTCAATTTGTTTGGAAGCCGAAATGTGGTAGAAAGGTTATTAACTTTGTTGGACCCAAATTGATGTGGGTACCAAATTCTCTCCATTGATTGTGTTTTGCAGGTGTTCTTGAAGGCCAAGGAATCATTGTGGTATCTAGACAGTGGCTGTTCAAGGCACATGTGTGGTGACAAAAGGAAGTTTGTCAAACTCACCTTGAAAAATGGAGGTTTTGTCACATATGGAGATAATAATAAAGGGAAAATCCTTGGAAGTGGTGATGTTGGTAACATTTCTTCAATCCTCATTGAAAACGTGTTATATGTTGAAGGTTTGAAGCATAATCTTCTTAGTATTAGCCAGCTATGTGATAAAGGTTTTAGAATCACTTTTGAATCAAACCATTGCAAGATCCTTGAGAAAAATTCTGATAAAATCTGCATGTTAGGCAAGAGAATTGAAAACATTTATATGCTTGATCTTGATCATATGTGTGCAACTAATCTTACATGTCTCATGTCTAAGGAAGATAGTTCATGGCTTTGGCATAGGAGAGCTGCACATATTAACATGAACCATTTGGAAAAACTGTTTTCAAAAGAACTTGTTTTAGGGTTACCTAAACTGAAATTTGAGAAAGATAAAATCTGTCATGCATGCCAAAAGGGTAAACAAACCAAAGTTTCTTTTAATCTGAAAAATTATGTGTCAACAACAAAACCTTTGGAACTGCTGCATATGGATTTGTTTGGTCCATCTAGAACAATGAGTATTGGTGGAAACTATTATGCTTTGGTTATTGTTGATGACTATTCTAGGTTTACTTGGACTTTGTTTTTGAAAAATAAAAGTGATGCATTTCATGCTTTTAAGAAACTTGCCAAGGTTTTACAAAATGAAAACAGCTGCAGCATAAGTGCTCTTAGAAGTGATCATGGAGGGGAATTTGAAAATGAAAAGTTCAATCATTTTTGTGAAAAATATGGGATTAAGCATAACTTTTCAGCACCTAGGACTCCTCAACAAAATGGTGTTGTTGAGAGGAAAAATAGATCACTTGAGGAACTAGCTAGGACAATGCTTAATGAATCAAACATCCCTAAATATTTTTGGGCGGATGCAGTAAATATTGCATGTTACATAATAAATAGGGTTTTGATAAGACCTATTTTGAAGAAAACCCCTTATGAATTGTACAAAGGGAGAAAACCCAACATAGCACATCTTAGAGTGTTTGGCTGCAAGTGTTTTGTTTTAAATAATGGCAAAGAAAAACTTGGCAAATTTGATGCTAAAGCTGATGATGCATTGTTTTTAGGCTATTCTTTACATAGCAAAGCATATAGGATCTTCAATAAGAGATTAGCTATCATTGAGGAATCAATACATGTTGTTTTTGATGAGACTAATGTGCAAAATGAAGGTGCAGTGAGTGGTGCAGGTGCAGGTGAAGAGAACTTAATTGAAGGTGTATCAACTGGTCATGTAGAAACTGAAAATGCTGCTGCAGGTGGAATTTCAGCTGGTGAAAATCAGAAAGAACTGACTGAAATCCTGACACCAGAATTAAATTCTGCAGAAAATGATCTACCTAAAGAATGGAGGGTGCCTCGCAATCTGTCCATTGGAAATGTGATAGGAGATGTTCAGAGAGGTGTTTCTACAAGAAGGTCTATGCATGATACATGTTTAACTGCTGCATTTGTTTCCCAAGTTGAACCTAAATGTGTTGATGATGCTTTATTGGATGAAAACTGGATTTTGGCAATGCAAGATGAACTGAACCAATTTAAAAGGAATGAGGTTTGGGAACTAGTCCCTTGCACACCTAACATGAATATAATTGGCACAAAGTGGGTGTTTAAAAATAAATTGAATGATCAAGGAGTAATAACCAGAAACAAGGCTAGGCTTGTAGCTAAAGGGTATAACCAAGAGGAAGGAATAGATTATGAGGAAACATATGCTCCTGTTGCTAGGTTAGAAGCTGTTAGGTTATTACTTGCTTTCTCATGCATGATTGGATTCAAACTGCATCAAATGGATGTGAAAAGTGCATTTTTGAATGGATATATAAATGAAGAAATCTATGTTTCACAACCATCTGGATTTGTTGATCACAAATTGCCTAACCATGTATATAAGCTCAAAAAGGCTCTTTATGGACTCAAGCAAGCTCCAAGACAATGGTATGAAAGGTTAAGTAACTTCCTTATCTCTCAAAACTATGAAAGGGGCCAAGTTGATAAAACTTTGTTCATTAGAAAGTCTTTGGACAGCATTATACTGGTGCAGGTTTATGTGGATGATATTATCTTTGGATCCACTAATGAGAAGCTTTGTGAAGAATTTGTTGCAGCTATGCAGGGGGAGTTTGAAATGTCAATGATGGGTGATCTAAACTTCTTCTTAGGCTTACAAGTCAAGCAATTAGATCATGGAACATTCCTCAATCAGTCAAAATATTGCAAAGAGTCATTAAAGAAATATGAAATGGACAACTGCAAAGAATCAAGCACACCCATGGCTACCAAGCGACTATCTTGATGCGGATGAAAGTGGTAAACCTTTTGATTCCACTAAGTATAGAGGTTTGATTGGTTCACTATTATATCTAACTGCTAGTAGGCCTGATATAATGTTTAGTGTATGCATGTGTGCTAGGTTTCAATCTAATCCCAAAGAATCACATTTCGCAATTGCCAAAAGAATTTTGAAATATCTAAAAGGAACTATTAATGTTGGTTTGTGGTATCCTAAAGGTGCTTCTTTCAATCTAGTGGGCTATTCGGATGCAGACTTTGCTGGATGTAAACTTGATAGAAAAAGCACTAGTGGAACTTGTCATCTACTAGGAAGTAGTCTAGTATCATGGCATAGCAAAAAGCAAGCTAGTGTGGCTTTGTCTACTGCTGAAGCTGAGTATGTTGCAGCTGGGAGCTGTTGTGCTCAAACTCTTTGGTTAAAACAGCAGCTTTTTGATTATGGTTTGAAACTAGATCACATTCCTATTAGGTGTGACAATACAAGTGCTATCAACTTAACAAAAAATCCTATTTTGCACTCTAGAACGAAACATATAGAAATAAGGCACCATTTCATTAGGGATCATGTTCAAAAGGTGATTGCATAATTGAATTTGTTGACTCTAATAACCAACTTGCTGATATATTTACCAAACCACTCCCAAAAGATAGGTTTTTCCAATTAAGAAATGAGTTGGGTGTTCTTGATGTTTCAAATGTGATGTAATTCCTGTATATGATTCATTTCTGCTGTTAATCATGCTGTATTTGTGTGTTTGAATGCTTAAATCTGCATAATTCTTGATTAATTACAGTTAGATTTGCATATTGTATGTTATAAGTGAAATCTGCAATGTTATTCAGGATTTTAGCTAGTTGTTTCGGGCTTTTAATAAGTTGTTTTGCCTAATTTGGGGCTGCAGTGGATGTGCAGTAATTTCTGTCTCTGTTTTAGTCGGTTGATCTGTTGATTTAGTCAGTTAAAATCAGGTATCTGCATTAAACCAGTATCAGGATTTCTGTTTTAATCAGCTGTTTTTCATAAATCAACTGACTGAAATTGCCTGTCATCATGCAAAATTTAAAATTTGTGCGAATTTGCTGTTATACTGCATTGATTCATATTCAATTGGTGCATTTAAGTTGATTAAATGAGAATTGAGCATTTAAACATGATAGATAAAGCTGATTCAAAGAATCTTGACTGCTGTTTTGTCTTGTAGTGCCTTTGCTTTACTTTTTAGCTGGTTTCTCTCTCCAAATACGTGTTGCATTGAACTAACTGAATTCTCTGGTCAAAACTGTGCCTGCTGCATATCTCTGTCCAATATATTCCAACTGAATGCAATTGATTCCTTCTTTGACTGAACAAAGCACTAATTTCTTAATAAATTGAAAATCTGAAATGTTAAATACATGTGGGTAGCATTGTTACTTTAGCATTCACTTTACTCGCGCAAAAACTCTGCATATACTCTGTTTCTGTGCATTTCTTTTTCTGCAATGGCCTCCTCAAGCAACCCAAGGAAGAGATCAAAAAAAGGCTGGGTCATCCAAAGGTAAGGAACCAGAAATTCCAGCAACTCATACTTATAGACATGGGTCTATAGAAGCTTGGTTTGAAGGTGATGAAGAGAGGATTGAGAAGTTTCAATCTCATATCAGTAGGAAGGCTGTAAACTCACCCAAAGTGCTTAGTTCTCAGTGGCTGGAAGATGAAGGACTGACTGATATTATAGCTATGATTCAACATTAGGATCTGCAGAAATTTCTGGAATTAAATGGGTTCATATACCCAGATTTGGTGAAAGTATTCTACACAAATCTCAAACATGATGGATCTGTTTTAACTTCCAAAGTGAAAGGAACAGAAATGGTTATAAACAATTCTGTCTGGAAAAGAATTGGGGGCTTCAAAACTGATGGCATTGTGGTTAGCAGGGGTTTGTGTGGTTCATTGGAAGATTTTAACAAGGTGCAAACATACAGAGAGTGTTTGAGAAATTCTCAAGGTTCTGTTCGTGGATTCCAAGTTGGTGGACTTACATTGACAGCAAGGGTGCTTACATTTATCATCACATGGATGATCACTCCAAGGGGCAGCAATCATGCTACAATGAATGAAGGTGATCTTCTTCTACTTTTTTGTCTAATGAAATCTGTGAGGATTAACTGGATTCATATCATCAAAGATCACATGATGAAGTCCAAAAGGCTGCCAGATTACCGTCTTCCATATGCTGTGATTATCTCCAAATTCTTTGAGTATTTTGGTGTGGACATTAGAGGTGAACAGAAAATCAGTATAGGGAGAACCCACCAGCTGGACAATAGCTTTCTCTTTAAGTTTGGATTTACCAAAAGCAATGGAACTTGGACTGCTGCACAAGATACTGTCAACGAAGGGCAAAATTCTGCTGGAACGTCTGCTGGTGCTGGAACTGCAGACTGATGAAGCTGGAAATTCTGAAGCTGGTGCAGAAGGATACTCCATGGGAGATATTGTACCTTATGTTCCTCCAGTTGATCGTGGACCTCCACTTTCATTGTTTGAACAGGCAGTGTTCCAAAGATTTGATGCCATCCAATCTCATCAACAATATCATCACAACTACTGCATTAATAGGTTTGGGCGCATTGATCAAAGCATTGAAGATTTACATGCCCAACTTGCGCAGATTAATATGGGTTCTTATGCTACTCCTGGTGATGATAGTGAAGAAGATAATGACTGATATCAGCTGCTGAAGTTCTGCTTTGCTGTCACTGAATCTGCTGTAGTTGGTTTCAGCATGTTGTCCCTCATGCTATTGTTATTTTCCGTGTATCTCTTGTGCCTTTTAATTTCTATTAGTTTGTGTTGCTGTTTGTGTTGTTAATTGGGTTAAATTCCCATGTATCTTGAACAATTTAAAATTTGCTGCATATGCTATGTTATTTCTTTTCTCCTGTGCTATTTGATGATTCCAAAGGGGGAGAAATTGTTGAATGCATTTGAAGGCACGTGAAGAGCAAATGAAAGATGAAAGGGAGAATCTGAATCCGCTAAGGGGAGAATCTGCTCGCTGCTGATTTTTTTCTCCGATAAATTGTTTTATCACACTTGTTATGCTATTTCTGCTATCTGTATTTTGTTTTGTGCAGGACTCTTACATTCTTCAAAGACAATGAATGCATCAAGTGGTTGTCATCATCAAATAGGGGGAGTTTGTTGTACTTGAAGACTTGGTTTCAAGTGGATTTGATGTCTCCAACCACCTTTAATGATGAAGATGTTGGTGCTTGAAGAATGAAGATTTTGTCTTAGGATTAGAGAGTCTTAGGTTGTGTGGTATGATGCAATTTAATCTATCTTGATCTTAGTCTTGGAGTTTAAAATGTTTTGAAATGTTTTAAAAAGGTTTTAAAATGATTTCAAAGGTTTAACTGTTTTTTAACTGGTTAAAAATCTGATTTCAACTAGTTAAACTGTTCTTCATTTTCAAAGCTTTGTATTTTGAAAATTTTAGCTGACTGTTTTCGAAATTTAAACCAGTTAAAATCCTGGTAGCTTTGTTTCAGGAAATTCAGTTTTCTGGAATAGCTAGTTAAAACGAGATTTCAACTGACTGTTTTCAAGTTTCAGTAAAACAGGTGCTCACTGGAAAATTGGTTTTTAATGAAAACAACCGGCTAAAACGTGTTTCAACCGACTATTTCCTGCAGAATCAGTTTTAACAGTTTTCTATATATATCTTGAAACTCAAAGAACTAAGTGACGAAACCTTTTCTAAAAGACCCATTGAGCAAGAACGTTCCTAATACACTCTAAAACATTTTACGAATCACTCCAAGACGATCAAGATTCATTTGAGTGCGAATCAAATCAAGAATTGCATGCTCTGTTTTTCTGTTCTTGCTGGTGCTCTGTTTTTCGTTTCTGCATTGAATTTCCAGGTGAATTCAATCCAATTCTTTGTGTGTTGGCTAGCTGCGTGTTTGTATCTTAATCAGGGTGATTAAGAGATCTTGTAATAGGGTTTTACAGGTGTTTAGAAGTCTTGTAGGGTTCAAGACTTGGTGCAGCTTTCTGGTTTCGGTTTTGCATGTAGTGTTCATGTAAAAACTGGTTTTTAGTGAATTGATTGAATTTGTTTGTTTAGGAAACTGGATGTAGCCTTTGTTGAAAGGTGAACCAGTATAAATCTGCTGTGTTGTTCTTCTTCCCTTTAACTCTTTCCATTCGGTAATTGAAGTTTGAATTGAAATTGAATTTGGTATATGATCAATTGATTAAGAGCATTTCAAGAACCTATAAAAACTGGTTTAAATCTTCAATTCGAATCTGGTTTTTCATAATTGGGCATTGGGTTTCGAAAATCTTTGAAAGTTTAATTCACCCCCCCTCTTAAACTCAGCCATTTATTCCAACAAAGAAGACGTCAAGAGAAAAGGTATTGCTCTTAAAGCAGAATCCGACAAAGAGGAAAGTAGTGATACTAATGATTCAGAAGACAATGATCTTGATAAATTTGTAAAGAAATACAAGAAGTTCATCAAGAAGAAAAGCAACCATAAGAAAGGTAAGAAATTTGAAAGTTCAAATTCTAACAATAATTATAAATGTTATGGTTGTGGCAAAAAGGGGCACATGAGAGCAGACTGCCCAAATTCCAAGAAACCTGAAGAAAGGGAAAAGAAAAGTAAGAAGTTCTTCAAAAAGAAGAAGAGAGCATATATTGCTTGGGACGACAATGAAGTGAGTTCTTCTGAAGGTTCAAGTGAATCAGAAGAAGAAGCAAACATTTGTCTCATGGCAGATGATGATGTGGAATCCACGTGCAGCGAGGTAAGTGATTCTGATCTTCCAAATGATTATGATGAATTGCTTGAAGAATTTCTAAATCTTTGTAAAAAATCTGAAAAGCTTTCTTTGGTTTATAATAAATTAAAAAATGACTACAAGAGTCTTGAAAAGAAAATTTCAGATTTGGAACAAGAGAAAACCGTTTTGAAAGATGATTTGGAAACAGCGAAAATTCCTTGCAAATGCAAAACCAAAATTCCTATTTGCGAAAATTGTAGTGTTCTTGCAAACAAGGTTTCTTATCTTGAAACGTCGCTTTCAAACATTTCAGTGGGAAATAAAAATTTAAATAATGTTTTGAAAGTGCAAAAAGGTTTATATGAAAAAGCAGGTCTTGGTTACAATTTTAGGTATAATCATAAACCTACCAAAACTGTTTTTGTGAAAGGAGAATCGTCTAATTCAAATCAGGTTTTTGAAAATCCTAATTCCTTTAAACAAAATGTGCCTACAAAGAAGTTTTATAAAAATGCATATGTTTCAAGGAAAACAAATGTTCCTACATGTTTTTACTATATGCATAAAGGTCATTCGGTTAATAGATGCAATATTAAACGTTTTAGTGTTCCTAATGGGAAATATAAATGGGTTCCGAAAGGAAAATCTGTTTCTAACCCGTGAGGACCCTGATAAGTAATTTTAGGGGACTAGGATTTTTCTTGTTTATATTGCAGGCTGGTTCCAATTTCAAAAAGGCCTCTTCTGTGTTGAAACAACAAGTGATCAAGTTTATGAAAGGAAGCAAAAACATCAACGAGTTGGTATATTTACCAATCTTTTATCTCAAGTAAGATTTTATGAGCTTAGAAAGGTTCCAGGTAAGTGTTTGTTGTTGATTTTAATGTTATTTCAGCGTTTTACGAAAATTTACGTATTTAATCGATTAGGTTTCGTGTATTAATCGATTAAACGCGGTGTTTGTGAAAATGTTTTAAAATATAATCGATTACGTTTATGACATAATCGATTAAATCGCTGAGGAGCAATTTAATCGATTAAGGAATGCACATAATCGATTAAATTTCTGGTTTTTCGTTTTCTGGAAAATTTTTGAAGGCAAATAATCGATTAAATGAGAATATAATCGATTAAATGCACCGTTCTGTGTTTTTCTGCAAATCTGATTTTCGAACGTTGGCCATGTTTTCACGTGTTTTGTCATTTCTAAACGGCTATATTCGTTCCCAACGGATATATTTTCATTAAATCAACGTTTTATGAACTGGATTTCATTCTATAAATAGCTGGTTTGAGAATCAAAGTGACTCACTCACTCTCTCTCTCACTCTTGCTGTTTCTACTGTTATTTGCTGTCTTGTGCGAATTTTAATTCTCTGTGCTGTCTCTGTTATTCCATTATCTTGTTGTGCAATTTCTCTTGTCTTTTATATCACCGAAATGGCTGATCAAAGAAGAAGGAAGATGCCATCAAGGAGAAAGGGCAAGGAGCCAATGACTTCTCAAGAAAGGAGACCTCCAACTCTAGCTGGTTGGATTTCAGATGAAGATCTGCAAATTGCCTTTGTTAACAAGTGGAAGGATAGAAAAATTCTTACCCCTAAATTCTTGTCTTGTGAATTTTTTAGATCTCATGGTTTTCAATTTCAGGAATTTTTAGTAGGAAGTGGACTACAAAAATTTGTAGAGATGGAAGGGGCATTCTACCCAGATTTGGTTAGAGTGTTCTACATGAACTTGACATCAAGAACTGCAAGTCCAAGCACCAAAGTGAAAGGTGTAAGGATCTTCCTTGATGAAGATTTGTGGAACAATGTAGCTGGTCTCTCAACTCAAGGCATAATCATCACATATGGCTTTGAAGACTTCAACAAGTTGGTAGAATTCAGAAAATTCTGCAAGGATCCTAACCTACAAGTTGAGAACTTGTATAAAGTTGGTAATGTAAAGTTAAATGAAAGAATGCTGAATTATGTTATTGTTTGGATTTTAGTTGCAAGAGGCACTAATCATGCCCAACTTACTAAGGAAGACATTCTTCTAATGTATGGATTCCTTAATAATGTGAGCATAGATTGGCCCTCAATTATCCTTGATAATATGTTTAAAGCCATTAGGCTTTCCTCTTTTGCATTACCCTATGCTGTGTTTGTTTCTAAGATTCTAGAATACAAAGGTGTTGATCTTGAAGGGGAGAATAAACAGATTTTGCTAAGCAATAGCAAAATTGGCAAAAATGTTCTAAGGCATATGGGCCTCATAGAACAAGGCAACAGGTTTACCCAAAGAGAAGAAGGAGCTGCTGCCATGGAAGAAGATGATGAAGACCAACCTCAACCTCCACCTCAATTTCAACCTCAACCAGGATCAGTGGAGGAGCTTCTCATATCAAGAATGGATTCTATGATGAATCTTCACTCCAAGGAATTTCAAGGCCTTTCTCATCAACTCTCAAGGCTTAATAGAAGAATGTATAGAGTTGAAAGAAAGATGGAAATTGAAGAAATATCTCCTGAAGAAGATAATACAACATCCTCAAGAGGCAAACAGCCAGCCCATGTTGAGGAAGATGAAGAAGATAGTGAAGAAACTGAATAGGCTACAAGTTCACTTTTCCTTAGCTTGTTCTTCATTATTTTCCAGATTTTTTTTCTCTCTATAATTTTATGTGTATTAATTTGCTTCTGCTGTAATTATCTCTGAAAATGTAATCTTTTTGAAAATGATAAAAATAAAGGGGGAGAAAATATTTTGTCTTGATTGAAAATCTGTCTAGTTAATATAGCTCTTAAGAAAATTAATTTCAAGGGAGCTTTAGGAAATAATTCAAATAAGTGCCTTATATAGCTTAAACATTAAGAGCATAGTTTAAGGGGGAGCTTTTAGAAATAATTTCCACTCATTAATTCCTTCAAATCTCTTTTTCAAAATTCAAATTGAAACTTAAATGCTATATGACTGCCTATTTTATTTCCTTTGTGGACTAATATTTATGATGGAGATATCCATACATTATTTTCAAGATTTTCAGGATATTATCACAAGTCTCTAGGTTTCTTTTATCATCATCAAAAAGGGGGAGATTGTTGGCATATTTCAAGTCCAGAGTTTTATGGACACCTACAGTTTTGATGATGAAGTTTTTAGGAAGTTTCAATCAACATTAAAGACTTGTGCCATCTCACAAAGGAAGGTTGCTTGATAAGAAAGGAAAGGCATAAAAAGCATTCAAAGCTTTCAAAAGAGAAGATTGATGAAGATTTTCTCAAGAGCTGAAGGATCAAAGGTAGAAGGTTCTGTTTTGGGTGTTGGATAAAAAGAGTAAGTCATAAATCCCATTCAAGACCTTCCCAAACAAGAGAGCAAGGTGTTTTCTCGCAAAAACGTTTTTCTACGCTTTTAATCGATTACCATACGTAGATAATCGATTATTTAACTTAAAATTTGAATAAAAAATGTTTAACGAGCAATATAATCGATTAAGTGTCTTTGATAATCGATTATATTGATTCTGGGTTAATATAATCGATTATGGCCTTAATCTAATCGATTAAATCGAGCGATATTTGTTTTCCAGTTTTTAAACATGATATAATCGATTAAGCTTTTAATATAATCGATTAAATGAGTCGTTTTTGCGAAATCAATTCTAAATCAACCTAAGAATGGAAACTTTGGAGCATTTTCGAATTATAAAATGAAAGAGAATGTCTTAGGTTTAACACATCTGAACAAACACAAAATATTCAAAGTGTTTCTGCGCCTTAGCTTTTTCAAAGCCGCTTTCCTGCTCTCTTCAGGTTGATCAAGTCTTGGAAGTGGTGATCAGTGTGCTTAAGCTTTCTATCCAGCACATTTCAGGTGTATTCTTTTACTGTTTTTCTGTAAAGGGAAAATTCATCCCTTGGATCTGTTCTAAGGGAGGTGTTTCATCTCTTGTGTGTCAAGAGAGGTGGGTTTCATCCTCAGTGTGTCTGGGGAGGTGTTTCATCCTTAGTGTGTCTGAGGAGGTGTTTCCGTTTATCTTTATTTGTTATTGCATGAATTGGTGTTTGTAATTTCAATTAAAGATAGTGGGGAAAATCATCACGGATTTGTGGTGGTTGGGAACTGGATGTAGGATTGGCTTAATCCGAACCAGTATAAATCTCTGTGTTCTTTCTCTTTCTCTTTATCTCTTAATTGTGGATCATTATTACAATTGCTAATCCCAACAGCGTTAATCAAAGGATTGGAAAAATTCACATCCAAGTTTTTAAAAGTTTTTCAAAACCTGAAAATTTATTTAAAAGAGAAAATTAGTTTAAAAACCCAATTCACCCCCCCTCTTGGTTTTTACACTGCCGTCTTTATTTAACAATTCCTTCCTTAAGAGTTTTGATGGAAACCAAACTAGAAGAAGCAGAATGGGTTCAAGCCCGATTTGATCAGCTCAATCTTATTGATGGGAAGAGGCTAAATGCAATATGTCAGGGCCAACTATATCAAAGAAGGATGAAAAAACATTTGAGAAAAAAGTTCGTCCTTGAGAATTCCACAAGGGCGATTTGGTGTTGAAGAAAATTTTGCCTATACAAAAGGATCATAGAGGGAAATGGACTCCAAACTATGAAGGGCCATATGTGGTGAAGAAATCTTTTTCCGGGGGAGCCCTAATTCTCACAAAAATGGATGGCGAAGACTTACCTCTTCCAGTCAATTCGGATGTAGTGAAGAAGTATTATGCTTGAGGCGATCTCATAGCAACCAACCTTTTGCGAAAGGATATTGACATTGTTTATTTTATAGAAATACTAGAATTTGCTTTATTTTGATGGGTTATTGCACTTCTTTTTATCAAACCATTGTATATTCTCATAAATTAAACCTGAGTTTTCCAGTACCTTTTGTTTACATTCTATGTGATACTAATACTTGAAATGTATGTTCATCAATTAAGTAAGTTCCATGAAATCTTGGTTGAGCCGAGTTCTAAAGGGTGTTGCAAAATAAATAAATAAATAAATACAAAAAAGATTGTCTATTGGGTTGATTGTTCTTCTTAACAAATCATCAAATTCATGATATTCAAAACACATTAAAAAGAGAAAATAAAATAGAGAATAATATCTTGGAATGTCATCTCTCTTCTTGGTCTAATGTTTTAATAGAAGTCCATAAAGTAATATCTTCTTTGAAGCATTCTTATGCATATCATTTAGAATCTTCTACCCTTTTCCCTTCTTGAAAAGCAAAAGAATTTGTCTTAGCAAGTATTATCGTGACCTGAAATGAAAAAAAAACCTCATACTAATGCCTGTTTATCCCGTCTGAGTATTGATGTGTGATTCCCTAAAAATATTCGAGGCCTGTAACAATACATTTTGAAAATAAAGAAAGTCTACTAGACTAAAAACCTGTAAGGGTCGTCTAGGCAAAATTAGGACAAGAAAGTGGTATGCACCAAAGCCATCAAATTTTGTCTTAGAATTAATCTTTATGAAAAAAAAAGGGGCAATCATGATTTGAGATGATGTGTGGCCATGTTTCTTTATCCAATAAGATATATATCCGTTGTTACCCCTTTGAGCCGAAAAAAAAATAATAATACTTTTTCTTTCAAGTTACCCTCAAAGCAAGGATTATCTTTACATCAAAAGTTAACACATGGTTAACTTTAAGTGCATCTGTCAAAGAAAAAGGAAAACAAAGAAAAAGAAAGAGAAAATACATCATAAGAAAATCACAAAGTGATGACAAATCGGATAGCATAAGAAAAGGAAAGAAGAAAATAAATGTTGATGAAAAGAAAGTGTTGGGTGCACTACTTAATAATCATGTTGCAAATAACCCATAAACACTTATTTGAGCTTTCATAACCTTTCTTTCATAACCTTTTTAACCCCCAGCCACGTTACAAGCCTAATAAAGTCCACACTGATTGAAAAATGGTTGTTCTGATTTTTCATAAATCTTAATTATAAGATAAAATTACTTGGCTACTAGTACATTCCTAAAACTCAAATGAATGAAAATATGTTTAGAATGCCTCAAATGGTGGGGAACACCATCATAACAATAAGTCAAATAAACAAAAATCCTTTCGACAATCCTGGTTTTTGTCTACTCACACCTTAACCTTAAACTTCACCCATAGGAGTCAAAACTGGGGCAAATTTGTTGGTGTCAGTCCTGGGGCCTACTTTGCATCCAACCTGTTAGGTTGTATTAAAGACCATCTCTCTACACGTTGTAAGTCATACAAACTTCTCTCAAACCATTCCACTCATATTCTTGTGTTCATAATAGTTTGATTCAATTTTGAATTTACTCCACATTGAGCTTGAGTTTGTCCAGTTACTATTGTTTCCAAACAAGTTTATTTGAACATGCATTAAGAAATGCTTTCGAAGAAAGTGTTGCGTGTATGACTCCTCAGTTATTGCCTTTGACCCTAAGAATCATGGCATTTCTTGATTTTATTCTCTAGAAGAATCAAGTGCCATAAATGATGATTCATCAAGAATGAAAAAAGCAAATGGCGAACTTATATGAATTTGATGATCACAAGGAGAACAACTGATTCAAAATACATGTCTTTGTGTATAAAAAGCATAAGCCAAAGAAATATATGCAACAAAAATTTGTCTTTTTGTTCTATCTCTTGCACCCATGAATCTTCATGTCTCATTGACATTTACATTTGCATATCAAGCCCAACTTATGACTGGCACCTGCATATCAAGCCCAGCTTATGACTGGCACCTGCATATCAAGCCCGACTTATGGCTGGCACTCGCATATCAAGCCCGACTTATGATCGGCACTTGCATATCAAGCCCGACTTATGATCGGCAAGGCATTATCAAGCCCGACTTATGACTGGCACTTGCATATCAAGCCCGACTTATGATCGGCACTTGCATATCAAGCCCGACTTATGACTGGCACTTGCATATCAAGCCCAGCTTATGACTGGCACCTACATATCAAGCCCAACTTACGACTGGCACCTACATATCAAGCCCAACTTACGACTGGCACCTGCATATCAAGCCCAGCTTACGACTGGCACCTGCATATCAAGCCCAGCTTACGACTGGCACCTGCATATTAAGCCCAACTTACTACTGGCACCTACATATCAAGCCCAGCTTACGACTGGTACCTGCATATCAAGCCCAGCTTACGACAGCTTACGATCGGCACTTGCATATCAAGCCCGACTTACGACTGGCACTTGCATATCAAGCCCGACTTACGGCGGCACTGCATATCAAGCCCGACTTACGATCGGCACTCGCATATCAAGCCCGACTTACGGCCGCATCTGCATATCAAGCCCGACTTACGATCGGCACCTGCATATCAAGCCCGACTTACGACTGGCACTCGCATATCAAGCCCGACTTACGGCTGGCACTCGTATATCAAGCCCGACTTACGATCGGCACTTGCATATCAAGCCCGACTTACGATCGGCACCTGGATATCAAACCCGACTTACGATCGGCACTTGCATATCAAACCCGACTTATGATCGACACTTACATATCAAGCCCGACTTACGATCGCCGCATATCAAGCCCGACTTATGATCGGCACTGCATATCAAGCCCGACTTATGGCTGGCATAGGCATATCAAGCCCGACTTATGATCGACATACGAATATCAAGCCCGACTTATGACCGACACACGAATATCAAGCCCAGCTTATGACTGACACACGAATATCAAGCCCAGCTTACGACTGGCACCTACATACTAAGCCCAATTTGCGAATGACACTCACATGTTCCGCATATCAAGCCCAGTTTATGATTGGCGTTTGCATCCCGAAGCGGGCTTTCATGGACATTTACATATAAATCCGAACGGAATTAGTGTTTCTATCTTTACTTAACATTTACTATAACAATATGAAGACACTTATTTTCATATTGTTGAGTAAAGTTAAGTAAAGAGGGGCAACTGTCAACACCCCATTTCGTCCGAAAAATGATAAAGATATGAAATTAATAAAATAGACTTAACTTAAAAAATATAAGAAAATATTAAAATATTAAATAAAAATAAAGGTGAGTAAACAAATAATAATAAAATAGAAATATTTTTATAATAAGAAAATACGTTTTTATAATAAAATATTTTCTTTTTTATTTAACATATATGTATATATAATAAAATAATATGATAATTTAAAATAAAAATGAGAGAGTTTATAATTTAAATATATCATAAATTCTAATTCTTAGTTTTTATTTTTCTGTTTTTATTTTTCTCTCTCCTCTTTTTAGGGGATTTTTATTCTCCCACAACTTCCACTCTCTCACTCTTTCTAGAAGACCCACAACTTCCACTCTCTCACTCTTTCTAGAAGACCCACTCTCCTTATATTTCTCCCCTACCTAACTTTCAAATATTCAGTTTTTTTTTGTTTTTATTTATTTATTTTATTTTATTTCTCTCTCTTCACCCAACTCATATAAATAGAGCACAAGAGTAGAGAGAAAGGGGATTTTTTTCTTTTGAGAAAGGAGAAAAAACCTAGAATAGAGACGGGAGACAACAAAAAAGATTGAGAAAAAAACAGTAGACATAAAAAGGTAGTAGAAGGTCAAGAGTCAAGGAGGAAAGAATCTCACTAAAGGTTTTGAGTGCTCCGACTAATGTTCCAGTTTGCTCTTACTCTTTCTTCAAATTCCTAACAAGGTAACCCCAAATTAAATCCCAGATTTGTTTTTTCTTTGCTTGGTTAAGTTTCATTCTTTCGTGCCCACATGTTCTCTTCTCCAAAATCCACTTTTCTTTTGTTTTTTCCCCATAATTTATGGTTTTGTGTTGTGATAGAGACACCAGAATTTCTTGTGACACGGGGTTGCTATAGAATTTTTGTTGTGTTTTGCTTATGGATTAGGGTTGATTTATTCTTTATGCTTTTTGTTTTGTTTTTACTTGAATTAAGATAAGTCTTTTATTGCTTTTAGATTCTTTTTTATCAATATACAATTTGCATTAATGTATGAAGGTTTTAAACCATTTCTAGTGAATAAAAGTTACTGTAATTTTTATTTATTGTTTTTTAACATAACATAAATGCTTAACAATTTTTATTTATTTATTTATATACTTTCTTTAAGAAAAGAGATCAAACTGTTATTTGTTAGATCTATACATCAAATTTTTATAATATAATAATTGTTACTACTCTTTATATTTTAAAAGAAAATCATAAAATATATGTATGACCGCATCATATTATATTTTATATCTTATTATTATTTAATTATTTTAGTAAATAATTTAAAAAAAATAATAATTATGTAAAATTAAAAAACATATGTATGACCATACGCGTCATCTTATATTTTATATCCTGTCATTGTTTAATTATTTTAGTAAATAGTTTTAAAAATAATAATTATTTAAAATTAAAAATATATGTATGACCATACGCGTCATCTTATATTTTATATCTTACTATTATTTAATTATTTTAGTAAATAAATGATTTAAAAATAGTTATTTAAAATTAAAAAATATATGTATGATCATATACATCATCTTATATTTTATTATTATTTTAAACAAATAGTTATTTAAAAATTAAAAAAAATTATTTAAGATATATGTGTCACCATTCGCATCATCTTACATTACTTTTATATATAATATGATTTAAATTAAATATTTTCTCTTAAATAAGATTTATGTGACAAACCACAATATTGATATATAGTTTACACTATCTTGACTCATTATGCGATTTAAGTGTATCAAGTATAGTCTCTCGCACTATCTTATACTCTAAATGGCGTGAATTATAAAAACATGAACTTCATTGAAATACTAGAAAGTATTAGAATTTCAAAATTAAAAATACCAGTTCTCACAAATCTTTAAAAAAAAGAACTACGTAACCCTGATTTTCCATAACGAATGGAAATACGTAGGAGCAAGGGCAATCCTTGTCGGGCCAAAATAAATAATTTCATAAATATTTTCTTACTTTAAAAATAATAAATAATTAAATTTTTACACATGTCTTTGTTTGATTTTTGGGGAAAAATAAATATTTTAAGAATTACGCTACTTTTGTACATTTAATTAAAGGTAATCGTCTTAGGACGGACGTCGTAGGGTGCTGACACCTTCCCTACACGTAACCGACTCCCGAACCCGAATTTGGTTCCAAAGACCAAAATTTTTAAAAAGGTTTTCTGTAGTTTTCCTAAATAAACTATGGTGGCGACTCCTCTGTTTGTCAAACTTGATTTTTCGCTGTCCCGTCGTGATCCCAGTTGCGACAAAACTCAAGTTTTCGTAATTTGGAAATTCATATTTTATTTTCGATCCGTACTTTTGCTTTACAAAAAAAAACCCAATTTTTCATAATTTGGAAATTTATATTTTATTCTCTATACGTACTTTCGTTTTACGCATAAAAACTCTATTTTTTGTAATTTCGAAATTTGTATTTTATTTTGGATCCGTTATTTTGTTTTACAAAAAAAACTCAATTTTTCATAATTTGGAATTTTATATTTTATTCTCGATCTGTACTTTTTGTTTTTCACAAAAAAATCGAATTTTTTGTAATTTGGAATTTCAAATTTTATTTTCGATCCGTACTTTTGTTTTACACACAAAAAATTCTATTTTTCGTGATTTCGAAATTTAAATTTTATTTTTGATCCATACTTTTGTTTTACAAAAAAACTCAATTTTTCATAATTTGGAAATTTATATTTTATTTTCGATCCGTACTTTTTGTTAGATGCGGAAGTATATCAAGAAGGGGGGGTTGAATTGATATAAAGATTTATTGAAAACTTTTTCGTATCAGAAATTTTACTGATGCAGTATACTGAGAAATAGTTGACTGATTATTGCAAAATAGTAGTTTAGTTCAACATGCAGAATTTAAGAGATGATGAAGGATAAGAAAAGATAACACCAAGGATTATACTGATTCGTTCTTTATGCAAGAACTACATCTAGTTGGTGATCTGTAACTCCAACAGATCTTAACCACTATCAAAATTGAATTCTTTACAAAAACCTTTCTTGAACACTACAAGAAACACAAGATCCTATTCTAAACTCTATAGAACATATCTAAAACCACTGACTCACACTGAGTCACTGTGATCACCCCGATCACAGATAACAGGGTTCACAAACCCTCTAAGAAATCTCTACCCAGAGATTAAAAAGAATACAAAGAAAAGTGAAAACAATATTCTTCTTGAAAAGCTAAAAGCTGTAAACAAATTCTGCAGAAATCTTTTGCTCTGATATTATGAAACTCTATATGTATTCTCTTGAATTCTTTCGCACTCAGATTTGTCCTTGAGAGTTGTATTTATAGGCAAAGATAAGAGCTTTGGGTCGTGCTCTGTTGAAAGCTTTAAAGGCGCGTTCTACTATTTTCTGCATAAAAGGGGTCTGGAACAAAATAGTCGACTGAAGCAACAAAGCAGTTAGCTATTTTCATTAAACTCATATTCCTGGTACATTAATGAAACTAGTCGACTGATATAACAGATGTAGTAGACTAATTGATGATTAACATAATCAGCAGGCTATTATATCACAATTAGCTAACTATAAAAAGATAATCTAACATCTTATCTCAATCATAATCATTCATCAAAGTTCCAGATTATTCTTAAACATCATCAAATCCAAAATCATCAACAAACTCCCCCTATTTGATGATGTCAACCTGCAAAACCTGTAGAAACACAAAGAGAAAAGATGGAAGATTATCTCCCCCTTTGACATTAGCAAATAGCAGATATAAGCAGTATAGAGCAATTATTAGCAGGTTTTAAAATGCATATATAAGAAGAAAATATGTGTATGAGTAATATTACAGATCTAATTGTTCAAATTGCAGAAACATAATATCAAAAATATTAAAAGATCAGAAATATTAAGAATCAGGCATCATCATCTTCATCCTCATCTTCCTCATCATCATCACCATCATCATCATCAGCATTATCCTCTTCCATGGCAGCAGAGTTTTGTGTATAGGAGCCATCACAGCTTTCCACTGTAACTTGAAGTTCAGCAAGTTGTTGTTGGATAAGCTCGATCTCATAGTCTATGTTAGTAAACCTGGCTACCATTATCTCATGTGTGTTTCGCTGCATGGAGGTAAGCACATTTAGTCTAGACATTAACATACGTTCAAATTCAGACATAGGTACTCCCTGATATGTTGGAGGTGCTGAATAAGGAACCATTTGATAAGCTAAGTAGTCTTGCTGGTTCCCTGATGAGGTGTCATCATTAATGGTTGATCTTGGTGCAAAAGAGGAGGATCCAGCTTCAAAGGTCCAGTCATCATTGATCTTGGACAGTCCCATCTTTCTGAGATAATAATTGTCAAACAGGTGCTTGTGATTGACAATACGTGTGGTTTCTCCTTCTGTGGGGAAGTTGAAGTGGTCCAGAAACTTGGAAATAAGGATGGCATAAGAAAGCTTATGGTCATTGAGTCGCTTAGCTTTGAACATATGACCTTTGATAACATATACCCAGTTAACCTTGATATTGTTTTTCATGAAATGGATCAAGGCTAAGTCCTCTTCCATGAGTTGAGCATGATTGCTGGGAATGAGCTGCCAAGCTAGAATAAATGCCAATAACCTTTCATCACGCTTCATCCTGCCAACATTGTACTTGAGAATAACTGCTTCATCAACATTGCGCATGCAAGACTTATAAACAACATCTTTGTTGAAGTCTGGTACAGCCCCTGTATTTCCTTTGCTAATTTTTACTCCATCATTCTTTAATCCAGCAATCCTTCTCCATAAAGAGTTGTATATTCTGACTTCTCTTCCTCTCACTAGAGATACCAGCACATTGTTTTCTGCCTTTAGGTTAACATAAAACAACTTAATCAGATCAATATAGAAGTTACCTTCCAGTTCAACAAACTGTCGCAGTCCCTATGCTTGAAGGGTGTTTTTCACAAAAATCAGGTTCTCATTATTGAGCCAGTTGAACTTCAATATCTTTGAAGTGAGGATCAGCTTCCTCTGCATCTTTAACTCCACAGCTTCAACAATTTCGTTTTGTTCTTCGAGGTTCGATTCGGTCTCCTCATCGGAATCATTTTCGCGAGGAGGCCTTGGTTGAGGAAGCCTCACACGTACTTTGTACCTTTTGGAAATCTTCTTTCTGTTGGATTAGAAGGTCCAGCAGCTGATTCTGGAACCTGAATTGGTTGGGCTGGAGACCCAGATGTGGAACCTCTGTTCCTGTTAGTTCTAGCTGGTTGATGAGCAGCAACCTGTGTAGGTACACGATTTCTTGATGACCTTCTTAGTCTTTGAAATGCAGTAGCAATTGGTGCATCAGAGTCATCACTCTCTACTAGGAAATACTCATTTGTTGACATTTTAGCTGAAGAAAAATGAGAGAGTGCAGCAGTACTGTAATGCGAAAATGCAACAAGAGAGATGCACAGTTGTGGTATTTGATATGCAGAAGGATTAGAATTATATAGAGATATTGATAGACATGGTCAAACGAATATTGATCAGTGAATATTTTGAACAGATCTTTACTCAATCACAGATGCTCAGTATCAGAGAATGCAGAGAGAATATGTTGAGAAATGGAAACTCAGTTTTGCAAACCCAATAAAGTAACCTCACATGCATCTAAAACTGTTCATACTTTGAATGACAGTGCACCCAATGTACGAATTGGTCATTTACTGATATGGTTTGAATTGTTTTGATGAAATTTAAACTGATTTCTTGAAAATTCAATTGAATTTAGTTGCAATTAATGGAATTAGTCAACTAGTCAAAGCAATTAATAGGTTGTTCTGATAGAACCAACACCAGCAGGCACATTAAATGAAATACGTCTGTTATTTCATAGAAATAAGCAAGCTATTTTATGCAACAGTAAAACAATTATGTCAGTTAAGTGAAATAAGTCGACTGTTACAAGAAATTAACACACTAATATCTGCAGCAGTATAATATTTTTGTCAGTTAAATGAAATAAGTCAACTATTTCATAGAATTAACAAACTGTTTAACTCAGCAACAGAAAATTTAAGAAAGATGATTGATGTTTAGGATTCCCAATTCATTTCTAAGTTTGAAAAACCTATCACGACCAAGAGGTTTAGTGAAAATATCAGCTAACTGGTCATTAGTAGATATGAATTCAATCCTACAATCTTTCTTTTCTATATGATCTCTTATAAAGTGGTGCCTTATTTCAATATGCTTAGTTCTAGAATGCGGAATGGGATTCTTAGTTAAATTGATAGCACTGGTATTATCACATAAAATGGGAATATCAGAAAGATACAAATTAAAATCACTTAGCTGTTGTTTTAACCATAGAATCTGTGCAGTATAGCTACCAGCAGCTATATATTCAGCTTCTGCTGTGGAAAGTGCTACACATGCTTGTTTCTTGCTGGTCTAAGAAATCAAGCAGTTTCCAAACAAGTGACATGTTCCACTTGTGCTTTTCCTGTCCAATTTGCAACCTGCAAAATCAGAATCAGTATAGCCAACCAAATTTAATTCATTACCAGTGGAATACCATAGCCAAACATTCACTGTTCCTTTGAGATACTTGAGAATTCGTTTAGCTGCAGTAAGATGTGATTCCTTTGGATTAGCTTGAAATCTAGCACATTAACACACATAAAACATTATGTCAGGTCTGCTAGCAGTGATGTACAGCAAAGAACCAATCAATCCTCTATACATGGTTGCATCAACTGATTTTCCTTTTTCATCCAAGTCAAGATAGCAACTTGAAGACATAGGAGTAGAGGCTTCTTTGCAGCTTTCCATGTTGAATTTCTTCAATAACTCATTGCAGTATTTTGTTTGATTTATAAAAGTTCCATTGTGCAGCTGTTTAACCTGCAATCCTAAGAAGAAATTTAACTCTCCCATCATAGACATCTCAAATTCACCTTTCATGGAATCTGCAAATTCTTGGCAAAGAGATTGATTAGATGAACCAAAAATGATATCATCAACATAAATCTGCACTAATATGAGATCATTATCAACTTTCTTAGTGAAAAGAGTTTTATCAACAACTCCTCTTTTAAAACTTTGTGATATGAGGAAAGTTGTAAGTCTTTCATACCATTGCCTAGGTGCTTGTTTGAGACCATACAAAGCCTTATTGATTTGTATACATGATTAGGAAACTTAAGATCAATAAAACCAGGTGGCTGTTCAACATACACATTTTCATTTATGAAGCCATTTAGAAAAGCACTCTTAACATCCATTTGAAAGAGTTTGAAGCCTTTAAGACATGCAAATGCAAGCAACAATCTAATGGCTTCTAACCTAGCCACCGGTGCATAAGTTTCATCATAATCAATGCCTTCTTCCTGATTATATCCTTTGGCTACTAGTCTAGCTTTGTTTCTGGTTATTATTCCATTTTCATCAAGTTTGTTTTTAAAAACCCATTTTGTTCCTATAACATTCATTTCATTGTTTCTAGGTACTAAAGACCATACATTATTTCTAACAAACTGATTTAACTCTTCAAGCATAGCAGTAATCCAATTATTATCAAGTAAAGCATCATTTATATTTTTTTGGTTCAATTTGTGAAACAAATGCCATGTGATTACATAAATCATTTAAAGAGTTTCGAGTTGTAACTCCCTTTTCAACATTTCCAATGATGTTATCCAGAGACAATCCTTTTTTAGTCCTCCATGATTTAGATAAGGCATTGTCTGTTGCAGAGTAGTCGACTGATCCAGAGTTATAGTCGACTAGTTCATCTTGTCTGTCAGCATCAGCAGATTTTTCTGCATAATCTTCATTCTTTTCTGATTTTTCAGACTTTTCATCATCTGAACCTGCAAGGGAATTACCTTTTCTCTCTTTTTGACATAAGAACTCATCAAATACAACATGAATTGATTCTTCTACAGTTAAGTTCTTTTTGTTAAAAACACGATAGGCTTTGTTATTCACAGAATAACCTAAGAATATACCATCATCAGCTTTTTCATCAAACTTGCCTAAAGATGCTTCCATTGTTTAGTATGAAACACTTGCAACCAAAAACTTTGAAGTATGCAATACTAGGAGTTCTATCATTCAAAAGCTCATATGGAGTTTTATCAAGAATTGGTCTAAGCAATACTCTATTAAGTACATAGCAAGATGTAGAAACTGCATCTGCCCAAAAGTATTTAGGAAGCTTGGATTCACTCAACATGGTTCTTGCACATTCTTGAAGTTTTCTATTCTTTCTTTCAACAACTCCATTTTGTGTAAAACAAAAGTACGGATCAAGAATAAAATATAAAATTCCAAACCATGAAAAATTAAGTTTTTTTCGTAAAATAAAAGTACGGATCCAAAATAAAATATAAATTTTGAAATTACGTAAAGTTGAGTTGAGTTTTTATGCGTAAAACAAAAGTACGTATCGAGAATAAAATATAAATTTGCAAATTATGAAAAATTGATTTTTTTTGTAAATCAAAAGTACAAATCGAAAAGAAAATTTAAATTTCGAAATTATCAAAATAGAGTTTTTTTGTGTAAACCAAAAGTACGGATCAAAAAGAAAATTTGAATTTCCAAATTATGAAAAATTGAGTTTTTTCTTTGTAAAACAAAGGTACGGATAAAAAATAAAATATAAATTTCCAAATTATGAAAAATTGATTTTTTTTGTAAATCAAAAGTGCAGAACGAAAATAAAATTTAAATTTGAAATTACGAAAAATATAATTTTTTTTGCGTAAAACAAAAGTACGGACCGAAGAGAAAATTTGAATTTCCAAATTACGAAAAATAGAGTTTTTAATGCGTAAAACAAAAGAACATATCGAGAATAAAATATAAATTTCCAAATTATGAAAAATTGAGATTTTTGTGTAAAACAAAAGTAGGGATCGAAAATAAAATATAAATTCTAAATTACGAAAAATAGAGTTTTTATGCGTACAACGAAAGTACAGATCAAGAGTAAAATATAAATATCCAAATTATGAAAAATTGAGTTTTTTTTTTAAAACAAAAGTACTGATCGAAAATAAAATACAAATTTTGGAAATTACGAAAAATTGAGCTTTTTTGTGTAAAACAAAATTACGTATCGAGAATAAAATATAAATTTCAAAATTATGAAAAATTGAGTTTTTTTTTAAAACAAAAGTAGGGATCGAAAATAAAATATAAATTTCCAAATTATGAAAATTTGAATTTTTTTTTAAAACCTATGTACGGATCGACACTAAAATTTAAATTTCGAAATTACGAAAAATAGAGTTTTTTTGTCTAAAACAAAAGCACGAATTGAAAAGAAAATTTAAATTTCGAAATTACGAAAAATAGAGTTTTTTTGTGTAAAACAAAAGCACGAATTGAAAAGAAAATTTGAATTTCCAAATTACGAAAAATTGAGATTTTTTTGTAAAACAAAAGTAAAGATCGAGAATAAAATATAAATTTCCGAATTGCAAAAAATTGATTTTTTTTGTAGAACAAAAGTATGGATTGAAAATAAAATATAAATTTCAGAATTATAAAAAATTGAATTTTTTCCTGTAAAACAAAAGTATGGATCCATAACATAATATATATTTCGAAATTACGAAAAATTGACTTTTTTTGTGTAAAACAAGAGTACGGGTCGAAAAAAAAATTGAATTTCCAAATTATGAAAATTTGTGTTTTTTTTTTAAAAAATGTACGAATCGAAAATAAAATATAAATTTCCAAATTATGAAAAATTGATTTTTTTTTGTAAAACAAAAGTACAGATCGAAAATAAAATATAAATTTCGAAATTGCAAAAAATTGAGTTTTTATTGCATAAAACAAAAGTACGGATCAAGAATAAAATATAAATTTCCAAATTATGAAAAATTGATTTTTTTTTCTAAAACAAAAGTATTGATCCAGAATAAAATATAAATTTCGAAATTCCGAAAAATTGAGTTTTTTTGTGCAAAAGAAAAGTACGGATTGAAATTAAAATTTGTATTTCAAAATTATGAAAAATTGAGTTCTTTCTTTGTAAAAAAAAATAGGGATCGAAAATAAAATATAATTTGAAAATTATGAAAAATTGATATTTGTTTTTGTAAAAGAAACGTACGGATCGAAAATAAATTTAAATTTCGAAATTATGAAAAATTGATTTTTTTTTGTAAAACAAAAGTACGGATCGAAAATAAAATATAAATTTTCGAACTATGAAAAATTGAATTTTTTTTTGTAATACAAAAGTACGGATCGAAAATAAAATTTAAATTTTCAAATTACGAAAAAGTGATTTCATTTGTGTGAAACAAAAGTACGGATCGAGAATAAAATATAAATTTCCAAGTTATGAAAAATTGAGTTTTTTTTTTAAAACAAAAGTACGGATCAAAAATAAAATGTAAATTTCCGAATTATGAAAAATTGATTTTTTTTTTGTAAAACAAAAGTACGTATCGAGAATAAAATATAAATTTTAAAATTATGAAAAATTGAGTTTTTTTTTGTAAAACAAAAGTAGGGATCGAAAATAAAATATAAATTTCCAAATTATGAAAATTTGAATTTTTTTTTTGTAAAACCTATGTACGGATCGACACTAAAATTTAAATTTCGAAATTACGAAAAATAGAGTTTTTTTATGTAAAACAAAAGAACGAATTGTAAAGAAAATTTGAATTTCCAAATTACGAAAAATTGAGTTTTTTTTGTAAAACAAAATTAAGGATCGAGAATAAAATATAAATTTCCAAATTACGAAAAATTGATTTTTTTTGTAAAACAAAAGTACGGATTGAAAATAAAATATAAATTTCAGAATTATAAAAATTGATTTTTTTTCTGTAAAACAAAAGTGTGGATAGATAACATAATATATATTTCGAAATAACGAAAAATTGAGTTTTTTTGTGTAAAACAAGAGTACGGGTCGAAAAAAAAATTGAGTTTTTTTGTGCAAAAGAAAAATACGGATCGAAATTAAAATTTGAATTTCAAAATTATGAAACATTGAGTTTTTTCTTTGCAAAAAAAAAAGTAGGGATCGAAAATAAAATATAATTTGAAAATTATGAAAAATTGATATTTGTTTTTTTAAAACAAACGTACGGATTGAAAATAAATTTAAATTTCGAAATTATTAAAAATTGATTTTTTTTTGTAAAACAAAAGTACGGATCGAAAATAAAATATAAATTTTCGAACTATGAAAAATTGATTTTATTTTTATAAAACAAAAGTACGGATCGAAAATAAAATTTAATATTTCAAATTACGAAAAAGTGATTTCATTTGTGTGAAACAAAAGTACGGATCGAGAATAAAATATAAATTTCCAAGTTATGAAAAATTGAGTTTTTTTTTTGTAAAACAAAAGTACGGATCAAAAATAAAATTTAAATTTCCGAATTATGAAAAATTGATTTTTTTTTGTAAAACAAAAGTACGTATCGAGAATAAAATATAAATTTTAAAATTATGAAAAATTGAGTTTTTTTTTGTAAAACAAAAGTAGGGATCGAAAATAAAATATAAATTTCGAAATTATGAAAATTTGAATTTTTTTTTGTAAAACCTATGTCTGGATGGATAGTAAAATTTAAATTTTGAAATTACGAAAAATAGTGTTTTTTTTGTGTAAAACAAAAGTACGAATTGAAAAGAAAATTTGAATTTACAAATTACGAAATATTGAGTTTTTGTTGTAAAACAAAAGTAAGGATCGAGAATAAAATATAAATTTCCAAATTACGAAAAATTGATTTTTTTTGTAAAACAAAAGTACGGATTGAAAATAAAATATAAATTTCAGAATTATAAAAAATTGAATTTTTTTCTGTAAAACAAAAGTAGGGATCCATAACATAATATATATTTCGAAATTACGAAAAATTGAGTTTTTTTGTGCAAAAGAAAAGTACGGATCGAAATTAAAATTTGAATTTCAAAATTATGAAAAATTGAGTTTTTTCTATGTAAAAAAACGGTAGGGATCGAAAATAAAATATAATTTGAAAATTATGAAAAATTGATATTTGTTTTTGTAAAAGAAACGTACGGATCGAAAATAAATTTAAATTTGGAAATTATGAAAAATTGATTTTTTTTTTATAAACAAAAGTACGGATCGAAAATAAAATATAAATTTTCGAATTATGAAAAATTGATTTTATTTTTGTAAAACCAAGATACGGATCGAAAATAAAATTTAATATTTCAAATTACGAAAAAGTGATTTCATTTGTGTGAAACAAAAGTACGGATCGAGAATAAGATATAAATTTCCAAGTTATGAAAAATTGAGTTTTTTTTTGTAAAACAAAAGTACGGATCAAAAATAAAATGTAAATTTTCGAATTATGAAAAATTGATTTTTTTTTTGTAAAACAAAAGTACGTATCGAGAATAAAATATAAATTTTAAAATTATGAAAAATTGAGTTTTTTTTTTGTAAAACAAAAGTAGGGATCGAAAATAAAATATAAATTTCGAAATTATGAAAATTTGAATTTTTTTTTTGTAAAACCTATGTATGGATGGATAGTAAAATTTAAATTTTGAAATTACGAAAAATAGTGTTTTCTTTGTGTAAAACAAAAGTACGAATTGAAAAGAAAATTTGAATTTCCAAATTACGAAAAATTGAGTTTTTGTTGTAAAACAAAAGTAAGGATCGAGAATAAAATATAAATTTCCAAATTACGAAAAATTGATTTTTTTTGTAAAACAAAAGTACGGATTGAAAATAAAATATAAATTTCAGAATTATAAAAAATTGAATTTTTTTCTGTAAAACAAAAGTATGGATCCATAACATAATATATATTTCAAAATTACGAAAAATTGAGTTTTTTTGTGCAAAAGAAAAGTACGGATCGAAATTAAAATTTGAATTTCAAAATTATGAAAAATTGAGTTTTTTCTATGTAAAAAAACGGTAGGGATCGAAAATAAAATATAATTTGAAAATTATGAAAAATTGATATTTGTTTTTGTAAAAGTAACGTACGGATCGAAAATAAATTTAAATTTCGAAATTATGAAAAATTGATTTTTTTTTGTAAAACAAAAGTACAGATCGAAAATAAAATATAAATTTTCGAACTATGAAAAATTGATTTTATTTTTGTAAAATAAAAGTACGGATCGAAAATAAAATTTAATATTTCAAATTAAAAAAAAAATAAATTTCATTTGTGTGAAACAAAAGTACGGATCGAGAATAAAATATAAATTTCCAAGTTATGAAAAATTGAGTTTTTTTTTGTAAAAGAAAAGTACGGATCAAAAATAAAATGTAAATTTCCGAATTATGAAAAATTGATTTTTTTTGTAAAACAAAAGTACGTATCGAGAATAAAATATAAATTTTAAAATTATGAAAAATTGAGTTTTTTTTTGTAAAACAAAAGTAGGGATCGAAAATAAAATATAAATTTCGAAATTATGAAAATTTGAATTTTTTTTTGTAAAACCTATGTCTGGATGGATAGTAAAATTTAAATTTTGAAATTACGAAAAATAGTGTTTTTTTTGTGTAAAACAAAAGTACGAATTGAAAAGAAAATTTGAATTTCCAAATTACGAAATATTGAGTTTTTGTTGTAAAACAAAAGTAAGGATCGAGAATAAAATATAAATTTCCAAATTACGAAAAATAGTGTTTTTTTTGTGTAAAACAAAAGTACGGATTGAAAATAAAATATAAATTTCAGAATTATAAAAACTTGAATTTTTTTCTGTAAAACAAAAGTAGGGATCGAGAATAAAATATAAATTTCCAAATTACGAAAAATTGATTTTTTTTGTAAAACAAAAGTACGGATTGAAAATAAAATATAAATTTCAGAATTATAAAAACTTGAATTTTTTTCTGTAAAACAAAAGTAGGGATCCATAACATAATATATATTTCGAAATTACGAAAAATTGAGTTTTTTTGTGCAAAAGAAAAGTACGGATCGAAATTAAAATTTGAATTTCAAAATTATGAAAAATTGAGTTTTTTCTATGTAAAAAAACGGTAGGGATCGAAAATGAAATATAATTTGAAAATTATGAAAAATTGATATTTGTTTTTGTAAAAGAAACGTACGGATCGAAAATAAATTTAAATTTCGAAATTATGAAAAATTGATTTTTTTTTGTAAAACAAAAGTACGGATCGAAAATAAAATATAAATTTTCAAATTATGAAAAATTGATTTTATTTTTGTAAAACCAAAGTACGGATCGAAAATAAAATTTAATATTTCAAATTACGAAAAAGTGATTTCATTTGTGTGAAACAAAAGTACGGATCGAGAATAAAATATAAATTTTCAAGTTATGAGAAATTGAGTTTTTTTTTGTAAAACAAAAGTACGGATAAAAAATAAAATGTAAATTTCCGAATTATGAAAAATTGATTTTTTTTTTTGTAAAACAAAAGTACGTATCGAGAATAAAATATAAATTTTAAAATTATGAAAAATTGAGTTTTTTTTTGTAAAACAAAAGTAGGGATCGAAAATAAAATATAAATTTCGAAATTATGAAAATTTGAATTTCTTTTTTGTAAAACCTATGTATGGATGGATAGTAAAATTTAAATTTTGAAATTACGAAAAATAGTGTTTTCTTTGTGTAAAACAAAAGTACGAATTGAAAAGAAAATTTGAATTTCCAAATTACGAAAAATTGAGTTTTTGTTGTAAAACAAAAGTAAGGATCGAGAATAAAATATAAATTTCCAAATTACGAAAAATTGATTTTTTTTGTAAAACAAAAGTACGGATTGAAAATAAAATATAAATTTCAGAATTATAAAAAATTGAATTTTTTTCTGTAAAACAAAAGTATGGATCCATAACATAATATATATTTCGAAATTACGAAAAATTGAGTTTTTTTGTGCAAAAGAAAAGTACGGATCGAAATTAAAATATGAATTTCAAAATTATGAAAAATTGAGTTTTTTCTATGTAAAAAAATGGTAGGGATCGAAAATAAAATATAATTTGAAAATTATGAAAAATTGATATTTGTTTTTGTAAAACTAACGTACGGATCAAAAATAAATTTAAATTTCGAAATTATGAAAAATTGATTTGTTTTTGTAAAACAAAAGTACAGATCGAAAATAAAATTTAATATTTCAAATTACGAAAAAGTGATTTCATTTGTGTGAAACAAAAGTACGGATCGAGAATAAAATATAAATTTCCAAGTTATGAAAAATTGAGTTTTTTTTTCGTAAAACAAAAGTACGGATCAAAAATAAACTTTAAATTGCCGAATTATGAAAAATTGATTTTTTTCTTTTTGTAAAACAAAAGTACGTATCGAGAATAAAATATAAATTTTAAAATTATGAAAAATTGAGTTTTTTTTTGTAAAACAAAAGTAGGGATCGAAAATAAAATATAAATTTCGAAATTATGAAAATTTGAATTTTTTTTTGTAAAACCTATGTCTGGATGGATAGTAAAATTTAAATTTTGAAATTACGAAAAATAGTGTTTTTTTGTGTAAAACAAAAGTACGAATTGAAAAGAAAATTTGAATTTCCAAATTACGAAATATTGAGTTTTTGTTGTAAAACAAAAGTAAGGATCGAGAATAAAATATAAATTTCCAAATTACGAAAAATTGATTTTTTCTGTAAAACAAAAGTACGGATTGAAAATAAAATATAAATTTCAGAATTATAAAAAATTGAATTTTTTTCTGTAAAACAAAAGTAGGGATCCATAACATAATATATATTTCGAAATTACGAAAAATTGAGTTTTTTGTGCAAAAGAAAAGTACTGGATCGAAATTAAAATTTGAATTTCAAAATTATGAAAAATTGAGTTTTTTCTATGTAAAAAAACGGTAGGGATCGAAAATAAAATATAATTTGAAAATTATGAAAAATTGATATTTGTTTTTGTAAAAGAAACGTACGGATCGAAAATAAATTTAAATTTCGAAATTATGAAAAATTGATTTTTTTTTGTAAAACAAAAGTACGGATCGAAAATAAAATTTAATATTTCAAATTACGAAAAAGTGATTTCATTTGTGTGAAACAAAAGTACGGATCGAGAATAAAATATAAATTTCCAAGTTATGAAAAATTGAGTTTTTTTTTTGTAAAACAAAAGTACGGATCAAAAATAAAATGTAAATTTCCGAATTATGAAAAATTGATTTTTTTTTTGTAAAACAAAAGTACATATCGAGAATAAAATATAAATTTTAAAATTATGAAAAGTTGAGTTATTTTTTTGTAAAACAAAAGTAGGGATCGAAAATAAAATATAAATTTCGAAATTATGAAAATTTGAATTTTTTTTTGTAAAACCTATGTATGGATGGACACTAAAATTTAAATTTTGAAATTACGAAAAATAGAGTTTTTTTTTGTGTAAAACAAAAGTACGAATTGAAAAGAAAATTTGAATTTCCAAATTACAAAAAATTGAGTTTTTTTTGTAAAACAAACGTAAGGATCGAGAATAAAATATAAATTTCCAAATTACGAAAAATTGATTTTTTTTGTAAAACAAAAGTACGGATTGAAAATAAAATATAAATTTCAGAATTATTAAAAATTGAATTTTTTTCTGTAAAACAAAAGTGTGGATCGATAACATAATATATATTTTGAAATTACGAAAAGTTGAGTTTTTTTGTGTAAAACAACAGTACGGGTCGAAAAAAAATTGAGTTTTTTTGTGCAAAAGAAAAGTACGGATCGAAATTAAAATTTGAATTTCAAAATTATGAAAAATTGAGTTTTTTCTTTGTAAAAAAAAAAGTAGGAATCGAAAATAAAATATAATTTGAAAATTATGAAAAATTGATATTTGTTCTTGTAAAACAAACGTACGGATCGAAAAGAAATTTAAATTTCGAAATTATGAAAAATTGATTTTTTTGTAAAAGAAAAGTACGGATCGAAAATAAAATATAAATTTTTGAACTATGAAAAATTGATTTTATTTTTGTAAAACAAAAGTACGGATCGAAAATAAAATTTAAATTTTCAAATTACGAAAAAGTGATTTCATTTGTGTGAAACAAAAGTACGGATCGAGAATAAAATATAAATTTCCAAGTTATGAAAATTTGAGTTTTTTTTTTGTAAAACAAAAGTACGGATCAAAAATAAAATATAAATTTTCGAATTATGAAAAATTGATTTTTTTTTGTAAAACAAAAGTACATCGAGAATAAAATATAAATTTTAAAATTATGAAAAATTGATTTTTTTTTTGTAAAACAAAAGTAGGGATCCAAAATAAAATATAAATTTCCAAATTATGAAAATTTGAATCTTTTTTGTAAAACCTATGTATGGATGGACACTAAAATTTAAATTTCGAAATTACGAAAAATATAGTTTTTTTTGTGTAAAACAAAAGTACGAATTGAAAAGAAAATTTGAATTTCCAAATTACGAAAAATTGAGTTTTTTTTGTAAAACGAAAGTAAGGATCGAGAATAAAATATAAATTTCTAAATTACGAAAAATTGATTTTTTTTGTAAAACAAAAGTACGGATTGAAAAGAAAATATAAATTTCCGAATTACAAAAAATTGATTTTTTTTCTGTAAAACAAAAGTATGGATCCATAACATAATATATATTTTGAAATTACGAAAAATTGAGTTTTTTAGTACAAAAGAAAAGTACGGATCAAAATTAAAATTTGAATTTTAAAATTATGAAAAATTGAGTTTTTTCTTTGTAAAAAAGAAGTAGTGATCGAAAATGAAATATAATTTGAAAATTATGAAAAATTGATATTTGCTTTTGTAAAATAAACGTACGGATCAAAAATAAATTTAAATTTCGAAATTATGAAAAATTGATTTGTCTTTTGTAAAACAAAAGTACGGATCGAAAATAAAATTTAAATTTTCAAATTACAAAAAAGTGATTCCATTTGTGTGAAACAAAAGTACGGATCGAGAATAAAATATAAATTTCCAAGTTATGAAAAATTGAGTTTTTTTTTGTAAAACAAAAGTAGGGATCGAAAATAAAATATAAATTTCCAAATTATGAAAATTTGAATTTTTTTTTGTAAAACCTATGTACGGATCGACACTAAAATTGAAATTTCGAAATTACGAAAAATGGAGTTTTTTTTTGTGTAAAACAAAAGTATGAATTGAAAAGAAAATTTGAATTTCCAAATTACGAAAAATTGAGTTGTTTTTGTAAAACAAAAGTAAGGATCGAGAATAGAATATAAATTTCCAAATTACGAAAAATTGATTTTTTTTGTAAAACAAAAGTACGGATTGAAAATAAAATATAAATTTCAGAATTATAAAAAAGTTGAATTTTTTTCTGTAAAACAAAAGTATGGATCAGTCACATAATATATATTTCGAAATTACGAAAAATTGAGTTTTGTTGTGTAAAACAAGAGTACGGGTCGAAAAAAAAGTTGAGGTTTTTTGTGCAAAAGAAAAGTACGGATCGAAATTAAAATTTGAATTTCAAAATTATGAAAAATTGAGTTTTTTCTTTGTAAAAAAAAAGTAGGGATCGAAAATAAAATATAATTTGAAAATTATGAAAAATTGATATTTGTTTTTGTAAAATAAACGTACGGATCGAAAATAAATTTAAATTTCGAAATTATGAAAAATTGATTTTTTTTTTGTAAAACAAAAGTACGGATCGAAAATAAAATATAAATTTTTGAACTATGCAAAATTGATTTTATTTTTGTAAAACAAACGTACGGATCGAAAATAAAATTTAAATTTTCAAATTGTGAAAAAGTGATTTCATTTGTGTGAAACAAAAGTACAGATCAAGAATAAAATATAAATTTCCAAGTTATGAAAAATTGAGTTTTTTTTTGTAAAACAAAAGTACGGATCAAAAATAAAATATAAATTTCCGAATTATGAATAATTGATTTTTTTTTGTAAAACAAAAGTGCGGATCGAAAATAAAATTTAGATTTCGAAATTATGAAAAATTGAGTTTTTTTTTAAACAAAAGTACGGAACGAAAATAAAATTTGAATTTCGAAGTTATGAAAAATTGAGCTTTGTTGTCTAAAACAAAAGTACGGATCGAGAATAAAATATGAATTTCAAAATTATCAAAAATTGTTTTTTGTAAATCAAAAGTACAAATCTAAAATAAACTATAGATTTCCGAATTATGAAAAATTGATTCTTTTTGTAAAACAAAAGTACGGATCGGAAATAAAATATAAATTTCGAAATTACGAACAATTAGTTTTTTTGTGTAAAGAAAACTACGGATCAAAAATAAAATTTGAATTTCAAAATTATAAAATATAGAGTTTTTTTTGTAAAAAAAAGTATGGATCGAAAATAAAATATTAATTTTCATATTATGAAAAAGTGATTATTTTTGTTAAAGAAATGCTCGGATCAAAAATAAAATTTAAATTTCAAAATTACGAAAACTTGAGTGTTTTTGTGTAAAACAAAAGTACGGATCGAAAATAAAACTTGAATTTCGAAGTTCCGAAAAATTGAATTTTTTTGTGTAAAACAAAAGTTCGGATCGAGAATAAAATATAAATTTCTAAATTATGAAAAAAAAATTTGTCAAACAAAAGTATAGATCAAAAGTAAAATTTAAATTTTCAAATTACAAAAAATTGATTTCTTTTGTGTAAAACAAAAGTACGGATCCAGAATAAAATTTAAATTTCCAAATTATGAAAAATTGATTTTTTTGTTTAAACAGAAGTACTGATCGAGTTCAAAATTATGAAAATTGAGTTTTGTTGTGTAAAAGAAAAGCACAGACCGAAAACAAACTTTTAAATTCCAAACTATGAAAAATTGAGTTTTTTTTGTAAAACAAAAGTACGGATCGAAAATAAAATTCAAACGTATCGAAATTATGAAAAACAGACTTTTTTGTGTAAAACGTATCGAAAAGAAAATTTGAATTTCCAAATTACGAAAAAAGTTTTTTTTTGTAAAATAAAAGTACGGATCGAGAATAAAATATAAATTTCAAAATTATAAAAAATTGAATTTCTTTTGTAAAAACAAAAAGTACGGATCGAGAATATAATATAAATTTCGAAATTACGAAAAATTGAGTTTTTTTGTACAAAACAAAAGTACGGATCAAAAATAAAATTTAAATTTCCAAATTATGAAAAATTGAGTTTTTTTTTAAAACAGCAGTACGAATCGAAAATATAATATAAATTTCGAAATTACGAAAAACTGAGTTTTTTTTTTGTAAAACAAAAGTACGGATCGAGAATAAAATATAAATTTCCAAATTATAAAAAATTGATTTTTTTGTAAAACAAAAGTACGGATGGAAAATAAAATTTAAATTTCGAAATTACAAAAAATAGAGTTTTTTTATGTAAAACAAAAGTAGAGATCGAAAATAAAATTTGAATTTCCAAATTACAAAAAATTGAGTTTTTTTGTGTAAACTAAAAGTACCGATTGAGAATAAAATATAAAATTCGAAATTATTAAAAATTAAGTTTTTTTTGTAAAACAAAAGTAGGAATTGAAAAGAACTTATATATTTCAAAATTACGAAAAATTGAATTTTTTTATGTAAATCAAAAGTACGGATCGAGAATAAAATATAAATTTCAAATTATGAAAAATTGAGTTTTTTTTTTTGTAAAACAAAAGTAGGGATCGAAAATAAAATATAAATTTCCAAATTATGAAAAATTTATTTTATTTGTAAAAAAAATGTACATATTGAGAATAAAATATAAATTTCGACATTACGAAAAATTGAGTTTTTCTGTGTAAAACAAAAGTAAGGATCGAAAATAAAATTTGAATTTCTAAATTACGAAAAATTGAGTTTTTTTGGTGGAAAACAAAAGTACGGATCAAGAATAAAATATAAAATTCCAAATTATGAAAAATTGAGTTTTTTTTTTTGCAAAACAAAAGTACAGATCCAAAGTAAAATATAAATTTCGAAATTACGAAAATTTAGTTTTTTTTTGTAAGACAAAACTACGGATCGAAAATAAAATATAAATTTAAAAAATATGAAAAATTGATTTTTTTGTAAAACTAAAGTACAGATCGAGAATAAAATATAAATTTTGAAATTACGAAAAAATTAGTTTTTTTGTGTAAAAAAAAGGATAGATCGAAAATAAAATTTGAATATCCAAATTACGAAATATTGAGTTTTTTTGTGTAAAACAAAAGTACGGATCAAGAATAAAATATAAAATTCAAAATTATGAAAAATTGAGTTTTTTCTTTGTAAAACAAATGTAGGGATCGGAAATAAAATATAAATTTGCAAATTATGAAAAATTGAGTTTTATTTTGTAAAAAAAAGGTACGGATCGAAAATAAAATATAAATTTCTAAATTATGAAAAATTGAATTTTTTTTTGTAAAACAAACATACGTATCGAATATAAAATTTCTATTTCGAAATTATTAAAACTTGAGCTTTTTGTGTAAAACAAATGTACGGATCGAAAATAAAATTTGAATTTCGAAGTTACGAAATATTGAATTTTTTTGTGTAAAACAAAAGTATGGATCGACAATAAAATATAAATTTCGAAATTACGACAAATTGAGTTTTTTTGTGTAAAACAAATGTACGGATTGAGAATAAAATATAAATTTTCAAATTATGAAAAATTGATTTTTATTGTAAAACAAATGTACAGATCGAAAAATAAAATATATATTTCCAAATTATGAAAAATTGATTTTTCGTTTGTAAAACAAAAGTACAAATCGAAAATAAAATTTAAATTCCAAAATTACGAAAAATTGAGTTTTTTTTAGTAAAACAAAACTACGGATCGAGAATAAAATATAAATTTTCAAATTATAAAAAATTGATTTTTATTATAAAATAAAGTACGGATCGAAAATAAAATATAAATTTCCAAATTATGAAAGATTGATTTTTCTTTTTGTAGAACAAAAGTAGGGATCGAAAATAAAATATAAATTTCCAAATTATGAAAAATTTATTTTATTTGTAAAACAAATGTATGTATTGAGAATAAAATATAAATTTCGACATTACGAAAAATTGAGTTTTTTTGTGTAAAACAAAAGTAAGGATCGAAAATAAAATTTGAATTTCTAAATTACGAAAAATTGAGTTTTTTTTTGTGGAAAACAAAAGTACGGATCAAGAATAAAATATAAAAATCCAAATTATGAAAAATTGAGTTTTTTTTTTTGCAAAACAAAAGTACAGATCCAAAGTAAAATATAAATTTCGAAATTACGAAAATTTAGTTTTTATGCGTAAAACAAAAGTACGTATCGAGAATAAAATATAAATTTTCAAATTATGAAAAATTGAATTGTTTTTTGTAAAACAAAACTACGGATCGAAAATAAAATATAAATTTAAAAATTATGAAAAATTGATTTTTTTTGTAAAACAAAAGTACAGATCGAGAATAAAATATAAATTTCGAAATTAGGAAAAAATTAGTTTTTTGTGTAAAAAAAAGTGTAGATCGAAAATAAAATTTGAATTTCCAAATTACGAAATATTGAGTTTTTTTGTGTAAAACAAAAGTACGGATCAAGAATAAAATATAAAATTCCAAATTATGAAAAATTGAGTTTTTTCTTTGTAAAACAAATGTAGGGATCGAAAATAAAATTTAAATTTCCAAATTATGAAAAATTGAGTTTTTTTGTGTAAAACAAAAGTACGAATCGAAAATAAAATGTACGGATCGAGAAAAAATTCAAATTTTAAAATTACGAAAAATTGAGTCTTTTTGTAAAGAACAAAAGTACGGCTCGAAAACAAAATTTGAATTTCCAAATTATGAAAAATTGAGTTTTTTTTTGTAAAAGTAATGTACGGATCAAAAATAAAATATAAATTTGAAATTTATGAAAAAATGATTTTTTTGGTAAAACAAAAGTATGGATCGACAATAAAATTTAAATTTCGAAAATACGAAAAATTGAATTTTTTTTGTGTAAACCAAAAGTACGGATCAAAAATAAATTTTCCATTTTGAAATTACGAAAAATTGAGTTTTCTTTTTGTAAAACAAAAGTACGGATCAAGAATAAAATATAAATTTCCAAATTATGAATAATTGATTTTTTTTGTAAAACAAAAGTACGAATTGAAAATAAAATATAAATTTCTAAATGATGAAAATTGATTTTTTTTGTAAAACAAAAGTATGGATCGAAAATAAAATTTCTATTTCGAAAATACGAAAAATTGAGTTTTTTTGTGTAAAACAAAAGTACGGATCGACAACAAATTTTGAATTTCCCAATTACAAAAAATTGAGTTTTTTTTTGTAAAGCAAAAGTACGGATCAAGAATAAAATATAAATTTCCAAATTATGAAATTTTGATTTTTCTTTTCTAAAACAAAGGTACGGATCAAAAATAAAATTTAAATTTTGAAATTACAAAAAATTCAGTTTTTTTTGTGTAAAGCAATAGTACGGGTCGAGAATAAAATTTGAATTTCCAAATTACGAAAAATTGTGTTTTTTCTTCTAAAAGAAAAGTACTGATCCAAAATAAAATCTAAATTTTGAAATTACGAAAAGTTGAATATTTTGCGTGAAACAAAAGTACTGATTGAGAATAAAATATAAATTTCGAAATTACGAAAAACTGAGTTTGTTTTTGTAAAACAAAAGAACGGATCAAGAATAAAATATAAATTTCCAAATTATAAAAAATTGACTTTTTTGTAAAACAAAAGTACGGACCGAAAATAAAAGTTAAATTTTCAAATAATGAAAAATTGATTTCTTCTGTGTAAGAAAAAAGTACTGACCGAAAATAAATTTTGAATTTCCAAATTACAAAAATTTGAGTTTTTTTTGTAAAACAAAATTACAGATCGAGAATAAAATATAAATTTCCAACTTATGAAAAATTGAGTTTTTTTTTTAAAACAAAAGTAGGGATCGAAAATAAAATATAAATTTCGAAATTACCGAAAATTGAGTTTTTTTGAGTAAAACAAAAGTACGCATCAAAAATAAAATTGCAATTTCCAAATTACGAAAAATTCAGTTTTTTTGTGTAATACAAAAGTACGGATCGAGAATAAAATTTGAATTTCCGAATTATGAAAAATTGTGTTTTTTCTTGTAAAACAAAAGTACTGATCCAAAATAAAATATAAATTTCGAAATTATGAAAAATTGAATATTTTGCGTAAAAAAAAGTACTAATTGAGAAAAAAATATAAATTTCAAAAATACGAAAAATTGTGTTTTTTTTACGTTAAACAAAAGTACGGATCAAAAATCAAAGTTAAATTTTCACATTATGAAAAATTGATTTCTTTTGTGTAAGAAAATAGTATGGATCGAAAATAAATTTTGAATTTCCAGATTACAAAAAATTGAGTTTTTTTTTTGTAAAACAAAAGTACATATCGAGAATAAAATATAAATTTCCAACTTACGAAAAATTGTTTTTTTTTGTCAATCAAAAGCACGGATCGAAAATAAAATATAAGTTTCCAAATGATGACAATTGATTGTTTTTTGTAAAACAAAAGTACGGATCGAAAATAAAATTTGAATTTCCAAATTACGAAAAATTGAGTTTTTTTTGTAAAACAAAAGTACGGATCGAAAGTAAAATATAAATTTCGAAATTACGAAAAATAGAGTTTTGTTTTGTCTAAAACAAAGATACGGATCGAAAATAAAATTTCAATTTCCAAATTATTAGAAATTGGGTTCTTTTGTATAAAAGAAAAGTACGGATCGAGAATAAAATATAAATATCTAAATTACGAAAAATTGAGATTTTTGTGTAAAACAAAAGTACGCATCAAAAATAAGATTTGAATTTCCAAATAACGAAAAATTCAGTTTTTTTGTGTAAAACAAAAGTACGGATCGAGAATAAAATTTGAATTTCCAAATTACAAAAAATTGTGTTTTTTCTTGTAAAACAAAAGTACTGATCCAAAATAAAATATAAATTTCGAAATTACGAAAAATTGAATATTTTGCGCGAAACAAAAGTACTGATTGAGAATAAAATATAAATTTCCAAATTACGAAAAATTGAGTTTTTTTTTGTAAAACAAAAGCACGGATCAAGAATAAAATATAAATTTCGAAATTACGAAAAATTGACTTTTTTTTGTGTAAAACAAAAGTACGGATTGAGAATAAAATATAAATTTTCAAATTATGAAAAATTGAGTTTTTTTTGTAAAATAGAAGTACGGATCGAAAATAAAATATAAATTTCAAAATTATAAAAAAATGATTTTGTTTTGTAAAACAAAAGTATGGATCGATAATAAAATTTAAATTTCGAAAATACGAAAAATTAAGTTTTTTTGTCTAAACCAAAAGTACGGATCGAAAATAAATTTTCAATTTCCAAATTACGAAAAATTGCGTTTTTTTTTTGTAAAACAAAAGTACGGACAACAATAAAATATAAATTTCCAAATTATGAAAAATTGACTTTTTTATAAAACAAAAGTACCGATCGAAAGTAAAATTTGAATTTCCAAATTATGAAAAATTAGGTTTTTTTTGTAAAACAAAAGTACGGATCGAAAATAAAATATAAATTTCAAAATTATGAAAAATAATTTTTTTTGTAAAACAAAAGTACAAATCGAAAATAAAATCTCAATTTCAAAATTACGAAAAATTGAGATTTTTGTGTAAAACAAAAGTACGCATCAAAAATAAAATTTGAATTTCCAAATAACGAAAAATTCAGTTTTTTGGTATAAAGCAAAAGTACTGGTCGAGAAAAAATTTGAATTTCCAAATTACGAAAAATTGTGTTTTTTCTTGTAAAAGAAAAGTATTGATCCAAAATAAAATATAAATTTTGAATTTACGAAAAATTGAATATTTTGCGTGAAACAAAAGTACTGATTGAGAATAAAATATAAATTTCGAAATTACGAAAAATTGAGTTTGTTTTTGTAAAACAAAAGAACGGATCAAGAATAAAATATAAATTTCCAAATTATAAAAAACTGACTTTTTTGTGAAAGAAAAGTACGGATCGAAAATAAAAGTTAAACTTTCAAATAATGAAAAATTGATTTCTTCTGTGTAAGAAAAAAGTACTGACCGAAAATAAATTTTGAATTTCCAAATTACAAAAAATTGAGTTTTTTTTGTAAAACAAAATTACAGATCGAGAATAAAATATAAATTTCCAACTTATGAAAAATTGAGTTTTTTTTTTAAAACAAAAGTAGGGATCGAAAATAAAATATAAATTTCGAAATTACCGAAAATTGAGTTTTTTTGTGTAAAACAAAAGTACGCATCAAAAATAAAATTGGAATTTCCAAATTACGAAAAATTCAGTTTTTTTGTGTAATACAAAAGTACAGATCGAGAATAAAATTTGAATTTCCGAATGATGAAAAATTGTGTTTTTTCTTGTAAAACAAAAGTACTGATCCAAAATAAAATATAAATTTCGAAATTATGAAATATTGAATATTTTGCGTAAAAAAAAGTACTAATTGAGAAAAAAATATAAATTTCAAAAATACGAAAAATTGTGTTTTTTTTACGTTAAACAAAAGTACGGATCAAAAATCAAAGTTAAATTTTCAAATTATGAAAAATTGATTTCTTTTGTGTAAGAAAATAGTATGGATCGAAAATAAATTTTGAATTTCCAGATTACAAAAAATTGAGTTTTTTTTTTGTGAAACAAAAGTACATATCGAGAATAAAATATAAATTTCCAACTTACGAAAAATTGTTTTTTTTTTTGTCAATCAAAAGCACGGATCGAAAATAAAATATAAATTTCCAAATGATGACAATTGATTTTTTTTTGTAAAACAAAAGTACGGATCGAAAATAAAATTTGAATTTCCAAATTACGAAAAATTGAGTTTTTTTTGTAAAACAAAACTACGGATCGAAAGTAAAATATAAATTTCGAAATTACGAAAAATAGAGTTTTGTTTTGTGTAAAACAAAGATACGGATCGAAAATAAAATTTCAATTTCCAAATTATTAGAAATTGGGTTCTTTTGTATAAAAGAAAAGTACGGATCGAGAATAAAATATAAATATCTAAATTACGAAAAATTGAGATTTTTGTGTAAAACAAAAGTACGCATCAAAAATAAAATTTCAATTTCCAAATAACGAAAAATTCAGTTTTTTTGTGTAAAACAAAAGTACGGATCGAGAATAAAATTTGAATTTCCAAATTACAAAAAATTGTGTTTTTTCTTGTAAAAGAAAAGTACTGATCCAAAATAAAATATAAATTTCGAAATTACGAAAAATTGAATATTTTGCGTGAAACAAAAGTACTGATTGAGAATAAAATATAAATTTCCAAATTACGAAAAATTGAGTTTTTTTTGTAAAACAAAAGTACGTAAAACAAAAGCACGGATCAAGAATAAAATATAAATTTCGAAATTACGAAAAATTGACTTTTTTTTGTGTAAAACAAAAGTACGGATTGTGAATAAAATATAAATTTTCAAATTATGAAAAATTGAGTTTTTTTTGTAAAATAGAAGTACGGATCGAAAATAAAATATAAATTTCAAAATTATAAAAAAATGATTTTGTTTTGTAAAAAAAAAGTATGGATCGATAATAAAATTTAAATTTCGAAACTACGAAAAACTAAGTTTTTTTGTCTAAACCAAAAGTACGGATCGAAAATAAATTTTATATTTCCAAATTACGAAAAATTGCGTTTTTTTTGTGTAAAACAAAAGTACGGACACCAATAAAATATAAATTTCCAAATTATGAAAAATTGACTTTTTTATAAAACAAAAGTACCGATCGAAAGTAAAATTTGAATTTCCAAATTATGAAAAATTGAGTTTTTTTTGTAAAACAAAAGTACAAATCGAAAATAAAATCTCAATTTCAAAATTACGAAAAGTTGAGATTTTTGTGTAAAACAAAAGTACGCATCAAAAATAAAATTTGAATTTCCAAATAACGAAAAATTCAGTTTTTGTGTATAAAGCAAAAGTACTGGTCGAGAAAAAATTTGAATTTCCAAATTACAAAAAATTGTTTTTTCTTGTAAAAGAAAAGTATTGATCCAAAATAAAATATAAATTTTGAAATTACGAAAAATTGAATATTTTGCGTGAAACAAAAGTACTCATTGAGAATAAAATATAAATTTCGAAATTACGAAAAATTGAGTATGTTTTTGTAAAACAAAAGAAAAGATCAAGAATAAAATATAAATTTCCAAATTATAAAAAATTGACCTTTTTGTAAAACAAAAGTACGGATCGAAAATAAAAGTTAAATTTTCAAATAATGAAAAATTGATTTCTTCTGTGTAAGAAAAATGTACTGACCGAAAATAAATTTTGAATTTCCAAATTACAAAAATTTGAGTTTTTTTTGTAAAACAAAATTACAGATCGAGAATAAAATATAAATTTCCAACTTATCAAAAATTGAGTTTTTTTTTAAAACAAAAGTAGGGTCGAAAATAAAATATAAATTTCGAAATTACCGAAAATTGAGTTTTTTTGTGTAAAACAAAAGTACGCATCAAAAATAAAATTGGAATTTCCAAATTACGAAAAATTCAGTTTTTTTGTGTAATACAAAAGTACGGATCGAGAATAAAATTTGAATTTCCGAATTATGAAAAATTGTGTTTTTTCTTGTAAAACAAAAGTACTGATCCAAAATAAAATATAAATTTCGAAATTATGAAATATTGAATATTTTGCGTAAAAAAAAGTACTAATTGAGAAAAAAATATAAATTTCAAAAATACGAAAAATTGTGTTTTTTTTACGTTAAACAAAAGTACGGATCAAAAATCAAAGTTAAATTTTCAAATTATGAAAAATTGATTTCTTTTGTGTAACAAAATAGTATGGATCGAAAATAAATTTTGAATTTCCAGATTACAAAAAATTGAGTTTTTTTTTTGTGAAACAAAAGTACATATCGAGAATAAAATATAAATTTCCAACTTACGAAAAATTGTTTTTTTTTTTGTCAATCAAAAGCACGGATCGAAAATAAAATATAAATTTCCAAATGATGACAATTGATTGTTTTTTGTAAAACAAAAGTACGGATCGAAAATAAAATTTGAATTTCCAAATTACGAAAAATTGAGTTTTTTTTGTAAAACAAAACTACGGATCGAAAGTAAAATATAAATTTCGAAATTACGAAAAATAGAGTTTTGTTTTGTGTAAAACAAAGATACGGATCGAAAATAAAATTTCAATTTCCAAATTATTAGAAATTGGGTTCTTTTGTATAAAAGAAAAGTACGGATCGAGAATAAAATATAAATATCTAAATTACGAAAAATTGAGATTTTTGTGTAAAACAAAAGTACACATCAAAAATAAAATTTCAATTTCCAAATAACGAAAAATTCAGTTTTTTTGTGTAAAACAAAAGTACGGATCGAGAATAAAATTTGAATTTCCAAATTACAAAAAATTGTGTGTTTTCTTGTAAAACAAAAGTACTGATCCAAAATAAAATATAAATTTCAAAATTATGAAAAATAATTTTTTTTGTAAAACAAAAGTACAAATCGAAATTAAAATCTCAATTTCAAAATTACGAAAAATTGAGATTTTTGTGTAAAACAAAAGTACGCATCAAAAATAAAATTGGAATTTCCAAATTACGAAAAATTCAGTTTTTTTGTGTAATACAAAAGTACGGATCGAGAATAAAATTTGAATTTCCGAATTATGAAAAATTGTGTTTTTTCTTGTAAAACAAAAGTACTGATCCAAAATAAAATATAAATTTCGAAATTATGAAATATTGAATATTTTGCGTAAAAAAAAGTACTAATTGAGAAAAAAATATAAATTTCAAAAATACGAAAAATTGTGTTTTTTTTACGTTAAACAAAAGTACGGATCAAAAATCAAAGTTAAATTTTCAAATTATGAAAAATTGATTTCTTTTGTGTAAGAAAATAGTAGGGATCGAAAATAAATTTTGAATTTCCAAATTACAAAAAATTGAGTTTTTTTTTTGTAAAACAAAAGTACATATCGAGAATAAAATATAAATTTCCAACTTACAAAAAATTGGTTTTTTTTTTGTCAATCAAAAGTACGGATCGAAAATAAAATATAAATTTCCAAATGATGACAATTGATTGTTTTTTGTAAAACAAAAGTACGAATCGAAAATAAAATTTGAATTTCTAAATTACGAAAAATTGAGTTTTTTTTGTAAAACAAAAGTACGGATCGAAAGTAAAATATAAATTTCGAAATTACGAAAAATAGAGTTTTGTTTTGTGTAAAACAAAGATACGGATCGAAAATAAAATTTCAATTTCCAAATTATTAGAAATTGGGTTCTTTTTTATAAAAGAAAAGTACGGATCGAGGATAAAATATAAATATCTAAATTACGAAAAATTGAGATTTTTGTGTAAAACAAAAGTATGCATCAAAAATAAAATTTGAATTTCCAAATAACGAAAAATTCAGTTTTTTTGTGTGAAACAAAAGTACGGATCGAGAATAAAATTTGAATTTCCAAATTACAAAAAATTGTGTTTTCTCTTGTAAAACAAAAGTACTGATCCAAAATAAAATATAAATTTCGAAATTACGAAAAATTGAATAGTTTGCGTGAAACAAAAATACTGATTGAGAATAAAATATAAATTTCCAAATTACAAAAAATTGAGTTTTTTTTTGTAAAGCAAAAGCACGGATCAAGAATAAAATATAAATTTCGAAATTACGAAAAATTGACTTTTTTTGTGTAAAACAAAAGTACGGATTGAGAATAAAATATAAATTTTCAAATTATGAAAAATTGAGTTTTTTTTGTAAAATAGAAGTACGGATCGAAAATAAAATATAAATTTCAAAATTATAAAAAAATGATTTTGTTTTGTAAAACAAAAGTATGGATCGATAATAAAATTTAAATTTCGAAAATACGAAAAATTAAGTTTTTTTGTCTAAACCAAAAGTACGGATCGAAAATAAATTTTAAATTTCCAAATTACGAAAAATTGCGTTTTTTTTGTAAAACAAAAGTACGGACAACAATAAAATGCATATTTCCAAATTATGAAAAATTGACTTTTTTATAAAACAAAAGTACGGATCGAAAGTAAAATTTGAATTTCCAAATTATGAAAAATTGAGTTTTTTTTATAAAACAAAAGTGCGGATCGAAAATAAAATATAAATTTCAAAATTATGAAAAATAATTTTTTTTTGTAAAACAAAAGTACAAATCGAAAATAAAATCTCAAGTTCAAAATTACGAAAAATTGAGATTTTTGTGTAAAACAAAAGTACGCATCAAAAATAAAATTTGAATTTCGAAATAACGAAAAATTCAGTTTTTTGGTATAAAGCAAAAGTACTAGTCGAGAATAAAATTTGAATTTCCAAATTACGAAAAATTGTATTTTTTCTTGTAAAAGAAAAGTACTGATCCAAAATAAAATATAAATTTTGAAATTACGAAAAATTGAATATTTTGCGTGAAAGAAAAGTACGGATCGACAGTAAAATATAAATTTCGAAATTACGAAAAATAGAGTTTTCTT